>VXBL01008314.1:138202-152134 GCA_013400195.1 Aramus guarauna | reverse complement strand
GCTTTGTCCCATGGTATTCTACGCATNCTTTGTCCCATGGTATTCTACGCATCAGATCTCTGAAGAAGCCAAAGTCTGCTCTCCTGAAGTCCAGGGTAGTGAGCTTGCTGTGCAACCTCCTCACCACCCTGAGGATCACGAACTCCACCATTTTGTGATCACTGCAGCCAAGGCTGCCCTTGAGCTTGACATCCCCTACCAGGCCCTCCTTGTTGGTGAGAACAAGGTCCAGCACGGTACCTCTCCTCGTGGGCTCCTCTACCACTTGGAGGAGAAAGTTGTCATCCACACATTCCAGGAACATCCTGGATTGCTTGTGCTCTGCTGTGTTGTCCCTCCAACAGATGTCTGGGTGATTGAAGTCATACAGCAGTGTTTCATGGCAATCTGCCAGATGAAACAACAAAGTTCTTTCATTTTTTTCCCCCAGTAACATGGCAGTCACTGCTAATATTTCTTGACAAAAGAGTGTTCCAGTTGATGTAATTCTGGATTACACTCAATGTGTCACAATCTGCCAGCAGAAATAATAATGAATCTTGCTATTTTATGAACCTTTTCAAGAAAAGAAGAAAAAAAGAGATCCCAGAAGTTGAATGACCTTAACAAAGCAAACAGTGACATTATATTTTAAAACTCAAACATGAAGGGCTACAAAATTTTCTGAAGCAGCTGAGTGAATTCACAACATCTGATCTGTAATGAAGTCTGTGCTTCTGTTGCTCTATAGAAAATACCTGAGCTAGTTACTTTGAAGTAAGCTATAGTCCCTCCTCTAGTGTGAGAAGGATTTGGTTTAGTGAGAACCATATTTCCAAAAAAGTCATGGAAAATATATGGAGAACTAAATCCCACTTCTCCAGAGTAAGCATTGTGATGGTTAATGCATGAAACCCAATAAGTTTTAACTCCATTCTCCCTAGCTAGACACATTAATATTTGAAGGATCAAATCCTTAAGATTTGCCTCCAGGTAGTTTTTTGTCATTGCAGCGCATGAAAAAAATGAGTGTAAAATAATGTGTACACTTAAAGATAGATAAACATGTGTAAGTTAATTGGTTTTGTACACCTGGTACATACATTGAAAGCGGTTAGCTTGATCAAAGATTTTGCATGTTTGTTGTCTTATGCCAGAGCTTCCTTAGGAACATTTTAGTACTAGTGGTTAGGCTACATTAAAAAAATAAGTAATGAAAAAAGACAACTATTTTATAAAGATGTTCAAAATGCAGACACAGTTGTAGCTTAATTTGTTGAGATACAGTTGGGCGATATAAAAATAATCCACATCAGCATCCAGCTGTCAGTGATAAAAATGCCTAAATAATCATTCCCTGGGCTCAGATTCATAATGTTAAAATAATTAATACAAAAGAACTTAAAAACAAACACAACTTTGCTGCACTTATTAGCAGGAGGCCATTGTGTGTATTCTCAGGAGTTTTATTTGAATAGTATTAGTGTATCCATATCCATGACGGCTCTCACTGAGATAAAAAATCTCTCTCTCTCCCTGTAAGCACTTGCAAAGAAAGGACTAAGATGCTATTTTTGATTGTGTTTTAAATAAGCTAAAGTTAACATCTCAGATAATTAAGGCTCACTCAAATGATAGTCCATCTAGCACTCTGTCTGCAGAAGTTCACAATGTATCATTAGAATTTCTTCAAGTTTTTATATTGCTGTGCATTATATATAGTATATTGTAATATTATATTTATGTTATATATTTGATATTGCTGTGTATTATATATAAAATATTGCAATATTGGCTGAATATTTTACTGTAATCCTGACAAGTTTTAAGAAACATTCTCCCTGATATTTGCATAGGGGAACAATTAAGTCAACTATTTAATACAACCTTGAATGTTCCTCATACTTCTAATCAGTAACATAATTAAGGCTTGGAGAGGGACAAGATGACAACAACAAATATTGAACTACATTAAAAACTAATATTATATAGTAGAATTACTAAAGAAGATATGTCCTAACATAAGTGTTGATGATAATGAAAGTCAACTTTTGTATGAATAAATCTGGCATCACTATATGGTTGAAAAACATCATTAAACTGATATGTCGTGTTATATTTAATCATAGGTCATAGAACCATTTAGGTTGGAAAAGACTTTTAAGATCATTGTTACTTGGGAGAAAAGACCAACACCCACCAGGCTACAACCCCTTGCAAGCAGTTGTAGAGAGCAGTAAGGTCTCCCCTCAGATTTTTTTCTCCAGACTAAACAGCCCCAGTTCTCTCAGCTACTGCTCCTCATAAGATTTGTGCTCTAGACCCTTCCCCAGCTTCGTTGCCCTTCTTTGGACACACTCCAGCACCTCAATGTCTGTCTTGTAGTGAGGGGTCCAAAACTGAACATGGTATGTGTTATTCTGTTTTGAGATTCATAAGTGGTTTTAAATCAATTGTAACAGTAAATATTTTTAAATCTTTAAAAACAACATCCTCACTGTTCTTAATTATCTGGCACAATAGCTTTCAATGAGGACAAGTTTTATTATGAAGGGCTAAATAGGTGTAATCTATTATTAATGTGAATAAGTGGAAATGTCCTCAGAATAGCTAGAAGACCAATTTACTCAGTTTTATTGTTGGTGTCAAATGGTTATGTAACCCATTAAAGCTGCCACAGTTATACTATGACCTGCTTCCTTCATCCAACCTGAATTTCTATTTTTCAACTGTAATATTAGATTTCTTTTCCTACTGAAGAGGTTTTTCTCCCTATAGTGCACCAATACTACCTCACCTGTCACAAGGAATCGGTAAAATTTGATTGTCAATGACATACTGCATATGGCCTGAGGCTAAAACATCAAAGTACTGCAGAAACAAGTCTGTCTGAGAAAGGAATCCTGAAAAGGACAATGCAGATATTTGCTTGCATTCATTAGATCACTGCAAATAAACAGTAATGGTAAGCTACAGATCCAGCACATTTCCACAATAATAGGATGGAAAATTGAGTTCAGAAAGCTTTTTTCTCGTTTGTTTCTTTTAATGAATGGAACACTCATAAGTTACAAGTGCAGAAGGAGAGCTAAATGTAGCTGCCTGATTTTTTTCAATTCAAGGGACACCCTCAAGGTTAGTAGTATGGAATGCTGATAACTCTAACCCATGTTTTCAATGTTCATGCAGTGATCAATACAACAGAATCCTTAAGTACAGGATATCTAGGGCATTGAAGTTGTTACAATATGATGAGTTGCATGAGGGTATTTTTTTGTAATAGCCTTCAATGGAGTTGTAGACTGGAACATAATAGCTTTGTGTTAGAAGAAGGCATAAAAAAGAACGGTTCTCTGAAAGAGCATTGTACTTGCCAAGTTGGCTAATTTGTCACCATTAGCTCCCTTTATTGATGGTGAGAATAGGGTTTTTTTCCTTGTGGTTTAAGAGTTTGAAAAAATGAGATTTCCAGGTAATCCACCAGATCAGCATGGAACAAAGGGCATATGCTATAGTTGATGTCTTTATAATCACAAACTGCTAAATTCAAATTTAATCTCTTTTATTTTATTTGTCAAGGTAGATGATTTTAGTGAAAAATGCACTCGATTACCAGTATAGGTAGATGGGTGGGATCACAGACACAACATCTGTCTGAAGCTGGGAGCTCTAAATGGAGGTTCAGGAACACAATGCTGTCTTGTTTCCAGTTGACCACCATACATAAAATGTGAGACTAGCAGAATCAGGCTTTCAGCTCAGGCCTTTCAAGTCTGTGGTTTTGTGCTAATGGAAATTTGACTTGTTATCTTCCTCTCCTCAATAGCTTTCTGTATCTTTCTAACTGAAAGCTTGTTCTCTGTTCAATTCACCACGGACATTTGCCTGAATGGTTACACCATTTCCATTTCTCCTTCCTGAAGTCTGCAGTGCTTCAGCTGGGATGCAGTGGCTGGGCTGAGGAGTTGAGTCCCTTTTCCATGGAAGAGCTGCCCTTTCAATGCAAACGGCTGCTCCTGCATTTGCAGCAGTTGCAGATTATCCGCACAAGCAGCAGAGTATACCCCATCCCCAGGAAAGTCTCGGCTTTTGTGGAAGCAGCTGTATCTTTCCAAGCACCCTGCAGACCAGCTGCCTCTTTCTATTTTTCCCTCAGCAACCCTCCTGCAGTGCCTGACAGGTTGCTGAGTGGGAAGGTGAGGTAGCAAACCGGAGTGGGCCAAGGCATGGCTGCTGTGGCTGCCCACGCCAGATTCCCTGTGGGTGCTGCAGGTGACAAACGGAGTGGTGGCAACTGCAGCTGTCCCACTCCCTTCTCACCCTTCTGCCAGTCACATCAGATGGTTAAATAGACGCTTTCCAATCTTGCTCTTTTTTCTCTGTCTTC
The DNA here is from genome assembly GCA_013400195.1 of Aramus guarauna. NCBI lineage: Eukaryota > Metazoa > Chordata > Aves > Gruiformes > Aramidae > Aramus > Aramus guarauna. The sequence goes on along the minus strand of VXBL01008314.1, from coordinate 147,768 downwards.
AAAACTTATCCCATGGGTAAAGTTCAGTATGTACTTTCAGGCAGAAACATTTCCTGTGAAAATAGCTAAGTCTATGGTACTGGGACTAGAATAAGCTGTTATTGTTCATTTAATACGGAGAATAAAATTAAAAGCAGTTTAGTCCTAGATCCACAAAGGTATGTAAATACCTAATACCTGCTTAATTTGCTTGAAGTTAGGTACTTAAGTGCCTTTTGGGGTCTGGATTCCAGTATTTGCTTTCTTCCGAGTATGTGTGATTTTCTATAATTGCATTACAGGGAAAATGGAGTTTCAAGATCTTTAGACATCAGAATGAGACATTTTGTGGTTGGCTTTGAATGCTGATATGCTATACTAGTGCAGGGACTCTTATTCATATGGTTAGGAAATCAGACGTTTATATGATATCACCATAGCCTTAATATACACAATATAATCACAGACACAGTAAACTAAATAAAAACCTTAACTGCCAATTTACTGGTAAGGCTTTATTACCATAAAATTGATTAATGTTTACATTTGATGTGAAGTTTTGGTTCTTACTATTAAATTGGCTGTGGATGGTTTAAAGTTCTGATTAGCTCAACGAAAAACTATATTACCGTAGAAATGTTAGTCTTGCCTTAGAAATCTGAAAAGGCAAACATTTATATGATGTGATCTGTAAGTTTAATAACTAAATAGATCACCACTGAATTGCTGAGATAAGTTAAACAGGATCCGATAAATGTTATCAGAACAGCATCTTTTTATTCAATCAGGTCTTCACATTTTGGAGACAATCAGTTACTTAATGTTAGATTGTTTAGTTATTTCACAAGAGACACTGATCTACAATTATTTCAGGTTTTGACTGATTCTGTTGAATTATGTGGCTGCAGAGAAGTCTGGTGCTTTGAACATTAATGACAATATGGTAAATAAATCGATAATATGAGATACATTTTAGAACAGGTACTGTGCAACACCAGTTTTAAGAAACTAATCCTCCTCCAGTTTCTCTGACTGAAGATTTCATATATGTGTCAAAAAAGGAGTGGGACATAAACCACGTAGATCCTGTTTTCAGGCCATCTTCCCCTCACTCTCATGCCTCCTATCTGCACACTGCCCAGAATGAAAGATGGATTGATTGATCTTGGTATTGATTTCTTTGTTCACTCTTTCCACAATCTTAGAGACTCCTAAGGCTCAACAAAACTTGTTGCATATTGTCATTTTTAGGGATATCAATCATAGGATTGAGATATTTCTGTTTGAATCGGAACTTGTGACTTTTGTTGTTTTGAGTTGTTAATTTGGAGAGATGTTTGAACAATTAGCACACAGAAAATGAGAATTAGGCAAGCACTGTCCATGTAATCGAAGATGTCGCATATACAAAAAGACTGAGACTCAAGTGGTGTATCAACCAAGAGATGGGAAGGTTTTGGTGGCTGTGGTATATAATACCATATGAATTCAATATTCTGTTGACCCTTTTGAATTAAAGCTCTATCCCTTTTTTACTTGCAATTGCAGTAGGCTGAGTGTGATACTGCAGTTATCCTTTTCCAGTCTTTTCACTCCATTTACANTTTTTTTTTTTTTTTTTTTTTTTTTTTTTTTTTTTGTAGTTTTAGTCCAGGATACTGACATGTCAGTCAAGACAGGATAAGGAGTTTCAGCAACATGAAACTTTTTCGTCTCTAGGTGATCTAGGCAGTGAGGCACTGGAAATCACATTTTCCTTTTAGATGCATGACAAATAAAAAAAGCAGGTAATTAACTCTATTCAAGTTTAATTTCAGGTGACTTTGGGAAAAAAGACCAATAATTGGATTTGCATGCATTCCAGTGTGCATTTGGCCCAAAAACAGGCATCTGAATTAGTAAACAGAAAGCACCTGTGCTTCACAACAGAGACTTTTCTGCTTTTAGCAGTTGAAGAAAGATGTTAAAGAGATTACATCCTTTCTTTTTTACTCTATTAATTGGGCTACTTTAAATTCTTCATGTCCTAATTATTTAATTTGCTAGACTAGGTGGATGGATGAATGTGCTGATCTTCATGAAGTTGATTTGAAAAATGGCTACGTATAATACTTAATAAGCACTCATGGTTTAATTTGCTCAGTTATCCTGACAAGTGGGGTACGGTGGGAAGCCAAAACTGAGTGAACAAGACCTATATGAATGTGATTATGAGTTTTCCAGGCCTTTTCTGGGAAAATGCAGTTCCTTGTCACATATATAAATATCAAACAGTGTCAAATAGTTGGAATAGTGCTGAGATGCCCTAGTGAGATACAGAAGCCAAGACATAGATTTGAGGTGGCTGCGCAGGGCTTGGAGCAGCCAAATTCTAATTTCTGTCAGCAAGAAAATATATAGACTAGGAGGTCTTCAATATGAGCAATACTAGTAAAAACTTCAGGTGAATTTTCATCATTTTGTGAACAAAAATGGTCACTTACAAGCGATGGGTTTTTTTAAATATTTCTAAAACAACACAAATGGCTCATATTCTATCTCTGTTTACAACTCATAAAAAAATGCCACCAAGCACTCAAGAATTTCTCACTCCCTTTCCATTCCCTTGACATTTCCTTGTCATGCTTTGCATTTTGTTTCCTACAGGACACATAGGGACCTACAGGATCTAGCACTTTTAGTTAATGCATTCACAGCACATCTGCTGCTGCGCTTGCATACTTGTGATCTGTCCTATGAGAGGACCCCAAGACTGACCCTGATGTTGTACAGACATGACTGTAGAGTTTTTCTGGCCAGAAGGAACAATCATCAGCTCAACCAGTATGATGTCCACTGGTCTGTGGGTTTTTGCAAGTTATAAGCTCACTAGCATTTGTTGATCTAAATCAGTGCACCTTAAATAGCTTAGCTCATGAGTTACTCATAATCAAATAGAGCTTTGCACTTCATTGCAATCTACTGAATCCAAAGCAAGAGGTTACTTTGCATCTTATTTCTTTCTGCCTAACACATTGAAAGTCATGCTATGAAGAATAAATTTTATTGAGCAGAAGACTGTCTTTCAGTATGGACACTGGTATAAGACTGGGTATTTGGCATTTACAGAAACAAAGAATTTTTAAAAAACTATTCCTTGCGCTTTAGAAATATTCACTGAGCTCCAACAATACAGAACAGTAGCTGTATATGCTTAAAAGAGTCATGTCTCGAAACACTGACCATTGTAGATAATTACTCCTTTGAAAGAGAGAAGTCACATTATTTAATGCATTAGTAGAATGTGATCAGAAATTCCATTTATACGCTTTATGTGCTTATTTGAGGAAGAAAACACAAGTAATGTCAAGAACACTGATGCGCTTCTCCATCCCTGAAAATTCATATTAAACGTATATCAGGTTTTCTACTGGAACAACCCAGTTGGGCACCCTCACACACCACCACATCATAACCCACAGCAGGCAAAACGTACCCTGAACATTGTACTCATGTTGTGAAATTGGTATTTTGCCCAAGTGTGGCAAGCATTGAATCACAAGTTTGCCAAGTATTGAAGAGGGAAAAAAAAAAAAAAAAGGAACAAAAAGAAGAGAGGGAATTAGATTTAAACAAACAAATCACCCTCACAACAAAAAAAGACCTGTGTCCTAACACCACAGGACCACTACCAGGTCCAAGAAAAGATTGCAGACAAGTGGTCTGCTATGCGGATATGGCGCTGAAGAACATTGCTCTTGAGCAGTATCAGCACAAGCCACCCTGAACTGCCTTGCTGGAGAACCAAAGGACCAGTGACTGCAGTCTGCTTTGACATATTACTTTGTCCTCAGCCCATAGAGGCTTAGTGTTGATACGGTCCAAGTGCTCCCCTTTCCGCTCCATCACACTGCTTGGGCTGGTTACTTGTCTGCTCCAAAACCTGCTCAGCCACCTCAGACATATGTCTGGGCTTCTGCATCTCACTAGGGCATCCCAGCTCTATTGCAACTATTCAACACTGCTTGGTAGTTACGTAGCCTGATGAAATGTTTTTTAGAAATCCCTTCTAACTGCAGCTATTCTATCATTCTGAAATTTTGTGATTTTTTTTACATTAAATACTTTGATTAATTATGAGGGTATTTCAAAATAGAAAAAAAAAAATAGAAATATTTGTAAGGTTTTTTTGTCCAATTCAATAAAGAATGAAAATAGCACATTATTACAGATTTAGAGGGGGAGGAAATTTTTAAAAACTGTGCTCACTTTCAAAAAGTGATTGAGGAAACTTAAATAACTCACCTTAAATTTTAATAATTTCATTTTGGTTTCATTTTGAATTTTCATGGAAGAATAAAAATATTCATTATTTATTATCTTAATTATTTGTAGATAATTGCACACCCCAAGGTTTTTCATAGATAATATGGTGTTCTCAAGCAACACTTGTTAGGGGAAGGCATTTTTATCAAAATTGTAATGTTCCTCAATACTCTTATATTATCAATTGGGGAAAGTATTTAAGGGTAAAATTGTTGCTGTCTAGGCAATAAAGGGACTTGAACATATTTCCTTGATGATATAATTGTAGGGAGAATCATTTTAGAATACGGTATGCAGGGGCAGTGGATTTATACCGCAGATGGAGGATGTGATGTAGGAATATAGCAATTGCAGCAGTAGGCTTGTTTAAGCCAGTTCCTTGTACAACTGTTTCTGGGTTAGTACAGCCAAATTTGATTTTAAGGCTTAGCTCAAGATCAAGAGCTGCACTTTATGCTTTTTTTGTCAGGTTAAGACTTGCTTGATTTAGAGGAAGAACGCGAAGGAATCTCTGTAGGCAGGATCCTGGCAAGGGTCTAAGACAGACAGTACAGGAAGGAGATAAAGGCCGATGTAAATACAACCTGGATGTGCAGGACTAAGAGTACGATTCACTAAAAAAAAAAAAAAAAAAATTGTTTGTGAATTTAATAACAAAAAAAGGAGAAGATATATTTTGGGGTTTTTTTGGTGGAGGTTTTTTTCACTTCAGAGATAAAATCTGCAAACTTTATTTCAAAACCTGAGATATTATAACCTGGGATCTTCAGTGTTTTACAATGGCAGAAATGCTCTCACTTCATGCTCTTATTCTTTCATGATGCACTACTTTACTTTTTCAGGGGAGGATTGACTCAGATGAGCGTTGTAGAGCATGGGATGTAGTCTAACCAGGATCTTCAACCCACAGGGACAAGAGGAAGCCTATGGGATCACTGAGCTGACAACTGTTGCTCATTGCACCATTGTTTTGTGCAAAGGAATTTTTTAAAAAGAGCATCTCATTTACTGACCAGAATGACCTGACAGGTGGTATGTTCAGGTGGTCTCTTCTGGAAGAAACAGGAAAGTACATTTGCTTTCTTTATCTTATGATAATTTTTGGGGATGATCTCTCAGAGGAACGTTTAGTCTAGCTTATGAGACACTGTAGTTTTTTGATCTCTTTTGAATCAGATTAAAGTAAATCAAACGTGGGCAATTTCTCTTTAAGCCTGTTCCAAGAATTTACCATTCCAATGGTTCACTTCTAACGTTAAGCAAGACATATAATCACTCTAATGGCTCTATTTCTTTTTAATTAAAGTTTAATTATCTGCCATTGTCTTCACATGTCACAGATGAAAGTACATATGTAGGGTTTTTAGGATGTTTCATGTACAAAAGTTTGAGGAAAGTGTGTGCCCACATGGGCATTGAGAGAAAATACTCAAAAAGCTGGAAAGCAAGCTGTAGAAGCAGAAAAATGGTGGCCAGTTTGAGGACACAAGGAGAACACAAAAACTGAGTAGGCAAGAAAGACAGAAATGACTAGCAAATAGTCAATGCTTTAAGGGGAGCACAAGCAATGTAATTCTGATGCTATGTTGCTGTGAGGGTAAAATGCCTTCCCAAGAGAGGAAGAATATTTTTGAAATAGCAGAAGAAAAGATTTTGGCTGCTGTCTTTGAAATGAAGGATTTGAAAGCAGTACAAGAAAGCAAAGGAAGAAACTAAGAATATAACAAGGATGTGGCCATCCTTACTGTTAACTCCTTTATTTTTTATTTTACTTCTTTATTTTTCTAATCTTGTGGAGGAAAAGCTAATTATTTGACTAAGGTCTGCATATCCAGGGGAAGAAACAGTAAGACTTTCTTGAAATAGGCAAATTTTTAATGCAAAACAAGATTACTGGGACCTTACTGCCTGGCAAACATAACTTCATGACTTTGTAAACTAAAGTAATAAATATTAAAAGAGAGGAAACAACAATGTGCGTATTAAACTAAACAGTAAGTAGCAGGAAATTATATAGAATAAGTATTGTTGTAAATTTTTTTTTCTATTGTATAAATACAGTCATGTTCAGTAATAGTTTATGAATACAGTGGGTTGACCAGGGGAATGTGGCATGAATATTGTGGTGTACTTATGATCTGTTTTCAATTTTTAAAATAAAGCATGAATTAAGTGACCTGAGGACTGTATCTCGGAGAAACGATTGACAAGTAACAGTCAAAAGGCAAAAGAATAGAAATAAGCAACTGCTAGCAATTATGCCTGATAGAAACTGCATTCTGATCATTTAAGAGGGAAAGACAAAAATGGCTACATCGACAGTTAATTGCAGAAAAGTTGTGAACCAGATGTGCAGATCCAAAGGCTGCAGATAAAATACTTCCTGTAATGATAGGGGAATTTTAACAACCAAAAATGGAAAAGTCTTAAGTTAAAGTATCATGCCCAATTTAGCCATCCATGTCTAGAAATATTTATTCAAAGTGGAACAGAAGTAAAGCAAAGCTATGATGTTATGTGGCCCAGACCAGGATCATGGACCTTCTTGGATAATTTAGGCATCCTGGGAGCGGGATACTTGTACTAGCATAACGGTAGGCCAGAGCTGACCATTCCCGCTTCCTAATCCAGCAACAGGTTTGAGCACAGCACTGCACAGCAAAGCTACAGTGCTCCCCGTTCCACAGTAAGCCTTTTGGTGCAAATTTTTGTTCTTTGCTGTGTACAGAATAGATGGGCCATGAGAGAGGGTGTTTTGGCCAGCAAAGTCAAGTGGTACGTGTGACAGGAAATGGCCACTCTCTACAAATACATCCTCTGTGTAACCAGTCAGGAAGAAAAATAACTGTGTTAGATAGCAGACGGTGCTGGCAAAGGAAGAAATGCATTTACTGACTGGAAAACTCACTCTGGAGACTGGGAGGAAATTGCTGGCATTGGAGGACTTTGAATCGTGAAACAGCTTCCAGCCAGTGTTGTGAAAGCAAGAATCACAACTAACATTTGCAGGAAATTTTCTTACTATGAAAAGACAGCAGGCTTGGTTGTGTCCTTTAATTCTATACCTAATTTCCTCAAAAATTCTTAAGTAAATCCATCATTGAAATAGCTTCTTGTCATTTCATTTCATTTGCTTCTATTCCTAAAATCTCAGTCTCTATCTCTGCCTGTTTCCATAATGTTTTCCTTATAATATGTTTTAGGAAGACACTGCTTTGTACAAGGAGAAATTGTACATTGGGAGTTAGATTAGGACCACAATAAAGAGGTAGAAACATTGTCTATAGAAAAAGGAAGTAGAACACAGACTTCCATTCGGTATCACAGCATAGGTCATTGAATTCCTAAATACTCAATAATGTGATTTTAAGAACAAATAGGATTGTAGGCACAAAAGAAGGTTAAAGAATGACACTATAATTAAAGAGGAAACTCAGAGATTTGGAGACCAAATTTCAGCTATCCCATTTGCAGCTAATCCTTGGCAAAAGTTCAGATTAAGTCAAACAATGCCATTCCTTTCAAAATAAGTTTATTTACTTTGGAGTTTCTTTTCAAACTGTAGTTAGAAACTGTTGTTTTCCTGTTGATGCTATCATTTACCTAGTGTGCATGCAGAAATATTGCCCTGACTTCAGAAAATTTGGTCAGTGAAATAAAGCTATGACACTTGTCTAAACAAAGCAACTGTCAGCTCATATCACAAGCTCCTTCTAAATAAAGAGCTGCAGTGCTCCAAATTTGTTTTTCTTTAATGAACCCAAGCCTTTCCACTGTCATTATTCATTCCTTCTAAAAACACTGGAAAATGCAATACATTACTCAACTGTGACCTAGCATGTCCTAAGGTGCATATTTTATTGATGTAAATAAATGAGATTCTAGTCTACCCAAATGCTGATGTTTTGATTTTATAGAAATACTGTTTACTTTAAAAGTTGTCATTAGTGCAATGATTATTTTCCCTGGGGGCTCTGATGATAATCTGGAGGACCACTGCTGGCAGTCTGCTTAGTATCAGCAGATTCACAAGGAGGTTAAAATGTTGGATTCTGGAGTATAAGGAGGAAATAGTTAAAATGTTTGCGTTTTCTGTGTTTTGCTCTAGTATATATTTTTCCTTCCATTGAAAGAAAGAGATTCAAAAGCACATTAGTTTCATGCTTGCCTAAATGTAAAACTAAATTGATAAAATTACAGTGTTAAACTCCAGTATTACTGGGTATGAAATTAAAATGAACCAGACACTGCAAATTTGCTATTATTATAAACTAAAAGGAAATAAAAATGTATGTTTTACAGTGCTCAGAGCTAGTAGAAACGTTGTAGATGCTTTCCTGTGCTTTTGAGGTAAGCTGTCCCTCTAATTTTCTGCCTGGATATCAATCTTGGAAACCAATACACATGTAAATTCTGTTTCCCTTATTTCTGCCTTTAGGTGGTATCCAGTTTTATTTTATCAACAGGACTTCATTTTAAAAAGGTCACTGACTTAATGAAATAGTTTTCAATGTTTATGCCCATACTTTCCTTTGAAAAATAAATTTACCTTAACTAGGTATTCATCAGTACAAATTAACTGGAAATATTAAATGCCATATCATTACATGAGAAAAAGAAATGAAAAATGGACTGTTCCTGCTCTGAGGAAAAAAAGGGTAATGCTCTGAATCAATGAGACAGCAAAACCAAAAATATTTATGGCTTGGACATCCAAGGAGGCTAGGCGAATCCTCGTGACTGATCTTCCCTGAGGTTGCTGGAAGCTAAGCAGGTAGAGTAGGTTTTGACAAAGGTTCCATTCTTCATTAAAATATATACATCATATACATTTTAAAGCTAATAGTGCCAGTGTGCTGGTTTTGGCTGGGATAGAGTTAATTTTCTTCATAGTAGATGGTCTGGAGCTATGTTTTGGATTTGTGTTCATAATATAGAGATGTTTTAGTTACTGCTGAGCAGCACTTACGCAGAGCCAAGGCCTTTTCTGCTCCTCACCCCACCCCACCATCGAGTAGGCTGGGGATGCACAAGGAGTTGGGAGGGGACACAGCTGGGACAGCTGACCCCAGCTGACCAAAGGGATATTCCATGCCATATGACATCATTCTCGGATTTGCTTTACCTATTAACCTGTCTTTATCACAATCTATGAGTTTTCCAACTTTAACTCTTCCAATTGTCTCCTCCATCCCACTGTGGGGGAGTGATCGAGCAGCTGTGTGGTGCTTAGCTGCCAGCTGAGGTTAAACCATGACAGATGGGATATTGGAGTTAAAAAA
>VXBL01008314.1:116424-138159 GCA_013400195.1 Aramus guarauna | reverse complement strand
AAAAAAAAAAAAAAAGTTCATGCCAACATCAGTTTTCTCCACAATTAAATCCATCTTTGGAAAGAATTGCTGGCAACACTAGGCTTCTACCAAAGACAATAATAAGAGACTTAGGAGACAAAAGAGGATTGATTTCCAAAATTATTACCCAGTCGTAAGTGGAAATTAATAATTTTAAGCCTACAGCTTATGGTTGTTTCACCTCTTTTTGTGGTTTTATATAGGAAATAAACACATAGGCCATTCAAGCTGCCTGACATTGTGGAACTAAATCAAATAAAAAGAGAAAAAAAGTTATTGCATGCTCTAGAGTTTTTTCCTTAAAGAAACTCACTTAACATTCAGGTACAATGGAAAAGAATGTAATCTTGATGGTTAACATTCCTATCAGAGCCAGCTTGGGAAAATAAAATACAGGACTACCAAATTTGTTGTTGTACAGAATTTGTGAGTATTTAATTCTTCCATGTGGAACTGGCTTTTTGTGTACCACGATACTTATAGTGAAATCAATGAGCTATGCTTGCAAGAATTATTGTTAGGGATCCTTATGACAAGATGTCAGAGTCCAATACTCTCCAACCAGGTTCTTTTAGATATTCCATTCATGGAGGGTGTAATGTTTAATATGAAATTTACTTAATTTACAATATTTCATATTACATGGGATTTTTGATTTAGCAGTCATACAAAATATACAGAAAACAATATAAACAGCAAAATGCAGCAATTGCAATATACAGTTCAATCTTAATACCAATGTGATTCACAGAATGGTTGAGGTTGGAAGGGACCTCAGAAGGTCATCTGGTCCAAACCCCTGCTGGAGCACGGCCACCTAGATCCAGTTACCCAGGACCATGTCCAGATGTCTTTTGAATATCTCCAAGGATGGAGACTGCACAACATCCCTGGTTAATCTGTACCAGTGCTGAGTCACCCTCACGGTAAACAAAGCGTTTCCTGATGTTTAGATGGAATCTCCTGTGATGCCATTTGTGCCCATTGCCTCTTGTTCTGTCACTGGGCACCACTGGAAAGAGTCTGGCTCTGTCCTCTTTGCACCTGCCTTTCAGTTATTTATACAGATTAATAAGAACCCCCTGAGCCTTCTCTTCTCTAGGCTAAACAGTCCCAACTCTCTCCATTATCTTCCCAGGGACTGAGGTGTGGTGGGTTAACCTTGGCTGGATGCCCATTAAGCTGCTCCATCACTCCCCTCCTCAGCAGGACAGGGGGCAGAGCAAGTAAGACGGAAAAAACCTCATGGGTCAAGATAAAGACAATTTAATTAAGCACAAGTAAAGGCTGAACATGGAAGCAAAGGAAAACAAAAGATTTATTCCCTGCTTCCCATCAGCAGGTGATGTCCAGCCACTTCCCAGGAAGTAGGGCTTCAATACACATAGCGGTTGCCCTGGAAGACAAATGTCATAACGAATGCATGCACACAACCCTTTAGCTTTTATTGCATCATCTACTCAAGCCTCCTGGGTTTATTTTTTTGGCTTGCATTTTTTGGGGATGGACTGCTTCTGAGCTTGGAGAAGGTGATCCTTGAATATTAACCAGTTTTCTTGCCTCCCCCTCCCCTCCAGAGCCTTATCCAGTGGGATGCTTCCAAACAGATCTTGGAAGAGGCTAAAGAATGCCCTTCTGAAGTCCAAGGTTGTGAGTTTGCTTTTCACCCTCCTCCCTGCCCTCAGGATCCACGATCTCATGGTCACTGCATCTAAGCCTGTCTTTGATTTTCACATCCCTAAGGAACCCCTCATTGTTGGTGACTATGAAGTCATCATCAATGTATTCCAGGAACCTCCTGGATTGCTAATGACCTGCTGTGCTGTCCCTCCACCAGATATCAGAGCTGTGAAGTCCCCCATGAAGACCAGGGTTTGTGAATCTGAGGTTGCTGCTATCTGTCTGTAGAGGGCCTCATTCACGTGGTCTTCCTGATCAGGGTGGCTTATAGCAGATACCCACTATAATATTATCTTTACCTATCCTCTCTTTAATCCTAACTCACAATCTCTCAGTTGGCTCCTTATCCATCCCCCAGCAGAGCACCAGCCACTCCAGCTGCTTACTCACTTAAAGGAAAACTGACCTCCCTTGCCTTCCCACCTTGTCCTGTGTCCCTCCATTGCAACACTCCACTCATGGGAAGCAACCCACCACATCTCCGTGATCCCAGCAAGACTGGAGATCTGAAACTGCGCACAGGTGTCTAACTCTTTGTGTTTATTCCCCATACTGTGTGCATTAGAATACAGCCACTTTAGAAGGGGACTGCAGGCATACTGTTAACAGTCTCTATATGTTCACTGACACAATAATGGGTGTTCTCAGTCATTGGGAAGAAATATGTGGGTTGAAGTCAGCTCTTACCCACTGGTCTCTTCCAAATTCTTTTGTTAGTTGTTTAGTTTTCATATTCTATGTTGGTCTGAGCCACATGTTCACATCCTCCTCCCCCACACTGGCCTGGCCAACCCAGGGAGACATTCACACTCTTTTAATGAACTCAGGGAGGAACATTTACACTACCAGCTGATCTGCTCAGCTGACATAGCTGTTCATCTAACCCNTGTTCTCAGTCATTGGGAAGAAATATGTGGGTTGAAGTCAGCTCTTACCCACTGGTCTCTTCCAAATTCTTTTGTTAGTTGTTTAGTTTTCATATTCTATGTTGGTCTGAGCCACATGTTCACATCCTCCTCCCCCACACTGGCCTGGCCAACCCAGGGAGACATTCACACTCTTTTAATGAACTCAGGGAGGAACATTTACACTACCAGCTGATCTGCTCAGCTGACATAGCTGTTCATCTAACCCCTGGTCCCCTTTGTGTTGAGATGAAGTCAGCTTTTTTGCAACAGCAGCGGTCAGTCACACCTGAAGTTATTCTCTGAGCTTCATGGGCACATCATCCGCGCCCATCTTCCATTGTAGAGGTTTATTCCTCAGTCACAAAAGAGGGAAGCAGTTTCTCTAGATTTGTAATATAGAAAGAAATCTTTGCTAGATTACAGGCTTAAAAATTGCCAGATTACATACTTTAAAAAAATATTTTGTTGAAAATTGCCAATAAAGGCTCTGACACTTTGAAACTTTATACTTCTAGAGTAGAAGTTGCTTCTCCTCTTTGAAAACTCTTTATTTCACTAGTGTGATTAAAGTACTAAGAATTAGTTACCACAGTAACAAAACAAGACAACAGACCCTTCTGTTGGCTTTTACTAAAATGTGAAATCATTGCTATCACACAGCAGTTGCTGAGATATAAACCACATCTAAATTGCAGGTGATACAAAATGCTTTCAACAAATTTAGTAGTCTGAAGTTTATAGTACAAGTTAGATATGTAGTTCGAGTGAGAAACATGGATGGAAAATATGGACAGAGTAGAAGTATGTTATTTATTTAATTAAACCATCATCACATTAAAAAAACCCAGAACAAATAAACCTAATTTTTACTCAGGTTGAGAAAGTAATTCCTATATATCTAGGGTCTGATCACAGCAGTAAGGAGGGAGATAACTGAGCACGAGACATGTGGCATTCTGTGGTGTTCAAATTGCACAAATTTGCTAAATCTCCTCAGATGATTTTAATTATTTTGACCTTAGGTCAAGAAAGAGGAACTAGATAATTGGTCCTGTGCTCATCTGAAGCTTGATTAGTCTACTGACTAAAGCTGCTGTACAGCTGTGCATCACCACATAAGTTGAGATTGCTAACTGCTACAATGGTTAGTATTACGAGAAGCTAAGCATGACAAAGGAAACATCTCTCCTGCTCTTCTGTTACTGCTCACCCTAGAAAATTAAGCATAATCTGACCTCTGGAGATAATTAAGCAAGCAGGTTTAAGTGTATCATACACTTGAAGTCATTATCTTTTTTCCACATTATTTTTACACCTGACTTCAGAATAATTACCATCAATTCACCATGGTATGGAAGCAGAGTCAAGTCTAAATTGATTTGGGTGTAGAAAAATTATCTTCTTGCAGAAGACTGAGCAATGCTAACTTTGACTTGTTTTCTTTTGCCAGAAATGTTGTCATGTTTGTCACCTTACTTTGCACGGTTAAATTTCTGTTTTTGCTTGGTCATACGGCTAAGATTGTGGAACAAACATGCTGACATTAAGACTCACTTTTGGCTTTGGCACTACCAGCTCAAGTAGTCTTTGGGTTTTAACTCATGCTGTCTATAACACTTGGTTTTGGAATGTCTAAAAGGTAATTGAAACAGATCAAGGTTGGATGCCAAGGCTGCTAAAGGACTCTGTTAAAGTTATGGTTGATTAAACAGTCTGTTCCCACAACAGGCTTAAAATTCCACTGGAGTTTTCTTCTTATAATATTGTAAACAACATAAATTGATATAAAATATTTGACCCTTCCTTATCAATTGCTGAAACTATTTTGTATTTCTAACTAAATTCTAACTTAGATAATCTCTGCTTTGCAGTACATTTCTCACTCCAGGCAAAATTTAAGCCATTTCCAGATCACAAGAGACCAAAGATGATGGTTAAAAATCACAAAAAGCTTTGTTATAATGGTAAAACAAATCCATATTTTCTTAGACATAGCTAATGCTATCCAGTGTGAAAAGCAAAACAAATTATTATGTTGCAGAAATATTTTTTTTCCTGCTTAGCTAGTGCTGTGTCAGTTCATAACCTGTAAAATATATGTTCTAGTCCTGGAAAGAAGTCTACATATGCTCAACTTTATGCACCTGCATGACTAAAATCATTGGGAGTCATGTGTTTAGAGTAATAAGCGTGCAAAATTATTCTGGGCTTCAGTTTAGTTAAAGATGTGAGAAAGTAACACTTTCCTGGCTGCAATGAAATGGGAGACTTTTGAATAATAAGTAAGTTAATGAAATACTGAATAGCTAGGTGAAGACTGTATGATTTAATTTTTCAAAAATTCACGTTAAAAAAAAAAAAACAACCACACACAGATTCAGCTAACCTCTGCTTTAGGAGGGAATAGAACTAACTGATGCTTATTTTTAACTTCCTTAGACTAACATAGACATATGTATCTCATCTCACACAGTTGCATTACATGCAAACAAATTATTAAAAGGACATTCACAAATATATCTTTTAATGTAACTTTGCCTCTTGCTGCCTTTCATATAAGAATCATGTTTGGTTCTCACATTCTGACCATTTATGCATTGGTAAAACAGGGCTGTATAATATCATCCTAGTGGCTCTTGGGAGTTTTTCCAGACTTCCAGCTGCTACTCCAGGACAGCGCAAGTTCCCTCAAGGCTTTACATCATATGTCACAGTCTGATGCAGATGTGTCATATACTCAGGTGTCTCAGATGGCACTAACGGCCTCTGTTTAGGCCCCTGAAATCCCACCTGACATATCTCAACAGATGAAATCTTAGTTGCTGTGTGTGAGTTCAGGATTCACACTGTATAACTAAATATCTGTAACCAATTATAGTCTGCAAGATAACTCAAATGGGAAGAAAGGTGTCCAATTCTTAGCAAAGGCAGAAAAAGGACCTGTAAAAATAGAAAACAGGAGAGTAGAGATTTTGGACCAGGTGATAGGAAAGAAGAAAAGATCCTGGGCAGGAGCCAACAATTTATCTACTGGGTTTTAATATTGTTAGATATGGAATTCAACAGAAATGCATCTCTTTCTTCTCAAAATGTTATAACTAGAATGAATTAGCAAGACCTTTGGCAGGGAGGATGAAAAACTTGACAGAGCAAGAGACTAAGGTAAAAATTAAAGATCTTCCAATTTATTTTTCCTATTTTCTAAAAACATAAATTTAATTTTGAGGGGTTTTTAATTATTAGTATTTATTTTCAAGTAGGATTTGTCCTACATTGCTACATTCAATTTTTTCTTTATATATATTGAGATGATATTCCGTATTTTATACCATAAATCTGGGCTGTAAGAGTTATTTCACATAGGATGTTAGTATTTACTGAGTCTCAACAGTGTGTTTTGTACACAGTTCCTGCCCAGAGGAGTCTAGAGTCTAGCTGGGCTCAGACAAAACAATTTGGAGATCAAAGTAAAAGACCTAATTGCAGCAGAAGCCTGGGGCTCTGGAAGAATTTGCCTGCATCAGTAATGCAAATGTCCAGGGGCTGATTTGAAGACAAGACAGGAAAAGGTTTATGAAAAGATACATGGAATTTACTCGACACAAAAAAAAAAAAGCAGAAAAAACCCAGCAGGTTAACGTGTGCCAGCCCTGCTGATTATTTCACATTTGCACCAAGCACATTGATTACAGAAAATCTTCCATCAGTTGTGCTGTTTAACTGCGTGCTTGTTGAAATTTTCACCATTACATTACATCTTCTATCATATGTGGAAAAGTACTTCTTTATTCTTCAGTTCTTTTAAATATCTTCAAAAAGTTTATAGAAACCTTCACCACCTGTAGATAAGAGTGTGGTAATGATTAATGTAGTGTTCAGGCCATGGCCTATGTGCTGCCTATAACATTCTGGCTATGATCATGTGGTCTGCACATCTGTTTCAGTAGCTACACATTGGCTCTGCCTATTCAAGGCAACAATTTATCTTTTCTTCCTTCCTTCCTTCCTTCCTTCCTTCCTTCCTTCCTTCCTTCCTTCCNAAAGGCCTCAGAACATTTCCTTCCTTCCTTCCTTCCTTCCTTCCTTCCTTCCTTCCTTCCTTCCTTCCTTCCTTCCTTCCTTCCCTCCTTCCCTCCTTCCCTCCTTCCCTCCTTCCCTCCTTCCCTCCTTCCCTCCTTCCCTCCTTCCCTCCTTCCTTCTTTCTAAAAAATAAGAAAATAAAGTTCATTTGTTCTTGGCATGGACTATCAGGTTTTCTACCCTACAAAGAGCCAGCAATAATAATCAAAACAGATACTAAAAGCAAAATATTTTAGGTGCGGACTTTTGCACAGAAGAGAAAGTAACAGGTGGTATTAAAGAAAAAAACCTAGCAACCAAAAGAATCAAACTGATTATTGAAAAATAATTTAAGGAGAGTTTTGATTTTGTTTTAAAGAGCAGAGGTACAAATGAAAAATAACAATAACATTTCACAGATGCTTTTATCAATATTATAATCTAATGCAGAGAACTCTGCCATGCTCTTGAATAACTGCACATGATCCTAGTGATACACAATTCCTATTTGACATATTCCTATTTCCTATGTGTACTAGTAGTATGTAACAGAACTTTAACTTAATCATTGTCTAAATTTTCCATATAGAGTATTTGAGGGGCAGGGACAATTTTACAGGGAAAGTACAGAAGACAAAATACTATAAAAATTGTTTTCCACTGTGTAAAAGATTTCTGCAGCAAAGATGAATCACAGTAGCATGGCTTTCCTTTCCTGGAACTTAATAGAAAAGAAAAAAAAAAAAAAAAAGAAAAAAAATTGTGTGCAGAACTTGTTCAAGTGATAGACTAGAAAACAAGAAGTAAATAAATAGGTTGGGTTTTTTTGCTAGAATAGTAATTGCAGTAAATTCAATAAGTGATGTATGTGCATGTATCTTTTCTTGCTGTTGTCTGTAGCATCATACAGATTAGATAAATCTAAACTATATGTATTAAAATCAAAATGGAATCTGTGAAACAATGGGCTACATGGGAGAGGGCATTATTAATTCTACTTCTATGTATTACTTTTGGGCCAGACATGTCAAAGAAATTTAAAAAGCAAAAAAGCATTAAGAATTCAATTTTACATATGATAATCTGAGTCTCAGTGCAGGGAAGTAATTTGCCCAACATCAGTTTTTAATCCAATAGACAAATGGCAAGTCAAACGCAGGTCTCTCAAGCCTCCTTTATGGGTGTATGATCACATCTCTCGGATTGTTAAGTAGGCTGCAAAAATCATCCTTTGCCAATTAGTGCCTTCTAAGGGTTCATCTGTCATCTGATTCTTATTTGGGAAAATATCGTGCTAGGTGGCTTTGTATAATTGACTAACGAAAATCTATATTCAAGTAGCTGAACAAGATGCCTTGTATTTGGCCATCATTGCTTAATGACTGCATTCTCTGAAAACACTTAGAAGAATAGCTCAAACAAACAAACAAACAAACAAACAAACTGAATTCCAAGGAAAACTGTACTAATGGAATCCCAGTCTATTTTTCAAAATGATTTTACAAAAACTCTCATACAGGTTAAAGCTGTCCTCATGTAAATTTGATATATAGAAATGAAATTGTGCTATACAGCAGGAAAGTCATAATGTAATATTTTTCAAGGGTTTCTAGGGGAAAAAAAAAATGCTGAGGTATAGATATAATGGCCTGCAGTTTCATAGATACCATCTGAAGCACCTGCATGCCAGAATAGTCAGCTTATTTGTACAGAGGCTTGCAGATCACTGTGAACATAGTCATTCTTTGTGCTGGGAAATCAGTGCTGCTAAGCAATAACCCGATAGCTTCATTTGTCCTTGTCAGTTTATAAAATTGTTTAACAGTGGTTCCAAGATTTTCACACATTATGCAAAAAAATAATTCTGGATCAAACTAATAGGAAAATTGTTGTTTAGAAGTAGTAGATTTATACAAATATTTTATTGACAATGTGTCTAACAAATCATTTGGATTTAATTCTTCTTTCAGTTATCCCATTGCAATTTCGATTCCACTGACACCAGCCCAATTGACTTATACCAGAATTGACTGTTAGGCTCACACCTTGTTAAAATCAGTTTACACCCTTTTATGTATTGCCATGAAATTGCCACTAGAAATCTGAGGCAGTGTAATTTATAAGCTGAAAGGTCAGAAAAGAGAATCCCAACAGTTAAGGCAACTCAAAGAAGGCAGTATGAATATTTGAATGGAAAAGAGACCTATTCTTAATTTAATTGCACTTCTGTCTAAAAGATCAGTATATCCCTGACCAATGTAGATTCCATTATATTCATGTGTTGGTAAGGAGGTCAAAGAGTCTGCAACTGATGAAGCCTAAGCGAATGTAATGGTGGTTAATTATGCCCCTTTTCAGAGTCTCTCAGCAGAATTTTGTGGTATTTTTGTTTTGTCTAATGCACAAGGTATAAAGTGCAGATGTGTTTACATTTCCTTTGAAGTGCTGCTTTATGCAGCGAAAAGGATTATTTTTTGTCTTTGTACATACTGCTTACTTACATTTATGCTAACTGAGCCACCCATGTTCTCAACCCTCGCTCTTCCCTCAGTTGTCACATGGCATGCTTGCTCAGTGGCCCGGAAAATTCAGTGCCATGTGTTATACAAGAGAAATGTTAATGGGGAGAACCACAGGTTTTAAAGTAACTGAATGCTTGTTTGGAAAATGGAATTACTTCAGCAGGATTGCAACTTTTGAATTCTATAGTTGGCTTCTCTGTGTTACAAGGCTGTGAAAAATCCGCACAAGAGCAGTGCTGGAGGCCTCTTCTATTTTTACCTGGAGTGAACAGAACATATGACCTTTGTTTTTAAGGAAATGTCATTTCTGTGATGTGCTGCTAGCTAGTATCGCACATCTCCAAGGTGACTTTTAATGCAGTCCCTCACAGAGCTACGTTACACGCTGAAAAGAGCAGCTCCTTACAGCATGCTTAATGACTGGGGCAGTATTTTCTGAGCTGACGGGGGGCTACATACCATAGTTTTTAACCTACAGCCATAAAATGAGGAATCTTCAGTAACAGAACTCATGGCATGTGTGAATCTGGTTAGCAGAAACACTTTTCTCTCTTATTTTTGCACTCAGGAAGAAAAGTGAAATGTGAGCTAATAAAATCTAGTGGTAGCTCAACTGGAAAGTCTGAGGTCTGATTTAGGTCAGGAATCAGGAGTTTGTAGTTCAGCAGAGTCTGAACTTTTGATTCAGATACAGATTTAGCCAAGTTTATGTGTTGCTATGATAAATATGTAATAGCTGAAGATGCTAAGTAATGGATGTGGGTTTATTTTTTGTTATTTGTCTATTCTTATGGTTGTGTATAGCACTTTAGAAATAGAAAATACACCTGAAGTGTATGCATTTCACTTAGACATAATACTGAAAAAACCTCAAAACTGTAAAATAATATCATGCTGTATGGGTTGGCTCTCTTATATTTTTTTATTCGTCTTTTCTTCTAGTTCCAGGGCATTAGGGTTTTGTATATATGTTGTAATATTATGAAGCATTTTCACAGCAATACACGAGTATAAGCTACATTCCGAGTAAGATGAGGCAGGTTATTAAGAAAATAATGCTTTGGTGAAGCAAATAAATAAGAAGTGTAGATTTAGTGACCTCAGATAAAGAGGTTTCTTATTTCACTAGAATCCCTAACTAGTTTTCTTCACCATCTCTCTCTTATCCTCCCCCCGCAGCACGAGCCTCTGGGTTTTTTTTTGAGTTATCAAGAGACAATAAGGGTACATGAATTTGTGAGCATGCTAAGAAAAAACAGCTCACTGAGTCATTATGAAAGGTTTGGGGGCTGGGGGTGGGGGGAAGAGAGAAAAATTAACAACAAAACCCCAGAATATAGTCATTCATTATTCTCTTCATCAGTAGATTCCAAAATAATTTGCAACAAGGAGACATACAGGGAAACTGATGAAGGGCAATAACTACTACTAACCACCTTTTCCATACTTTGGTCTATTACTCCTTTTGTTAGCTTCCAAGTATTTCATTAGGAGTGGAAAATGAAGGGAAACCAGAAGAACTAAAAACCTAGACAAATATCTGAAGAATGAAAGAGAAAAAGAGATCACTGAAGGAAAACTGACTTCAGATGTTTGCAATGAACTTCAATAAACTCTACAGCAGTGACTTATCCTGATACTGCAACTGTGCTTAACCATGGAGAAGAAGATTTATCTTCTTTTCTTTCTTCAAAATATCAAATTTAATGATTTTTTGAGAGAACTTCAGAAGGTGTTTCTGTTCTGTTACTACTTGACTCATTATTTGTAGCCTTTGTCATTAGCAGGCAACCACAAGCTAGGATAGAAGGAAAATGTTGTTAATAGCTAAACATGTGAACCGTTGGTGCCTTCCAGCCGTTAGGAGGAACTTAGGACTCCCTTTTCACCTCAGTGGACAGCAAGATACAGTCAGACTAAGATATTCAGATTCATCACAAAGATACCAAAGACAAAGAGATCCCCTAATACTATGGCAGCATTGAAAGGTTCTCCAGTAGTGTAACTTCTTTTATGAATTAAGAAAGAAGAACAACTCCCAGTTAACAAAAAAGTTTGAAATTGGTGGCATATAAGGCTAAAACCAGCCATAAAGGCACTGTATCTGTGTTGTAAACCATAAAAATCTGCTAACCTAAGCACTGCTTTTGGGTTACTCTTCAAAGGTTTTTAGGTACCTACTTAGCATAAGAAAAGTGAATGAAAGTGAAATATCAGTGGAAAAATATTTTTTTTTTCTAATAGATTAATTGGTTTGCACTGCTATTTTTATCTTCAAGAGAAGATAGGAACAATATTTGGTTTACCTCTGTGATATAATCCAAAATTTCATATTACATAGTCCAAGATTATTATGTATGTCTTCTGAATAACTCATGCTAGTACTCAGACTTTCTCAGTTCCTTCAAGTGGATTTTTGTCTGCTATCAAGCTGTTCCACAGTATATGCTTGATAACTGCCATCCTGCAGAATAAAATAAAAACCAACCAATCAACCAAACAAACCCCCCAAACTCCCAAATCTTTGACACATGCTAAAAAAGATTTAAAACTTTGAAAAATATTTTTAAGAAGTAGTCATCTTCAGTTTGGTAATGGTAATGGATGCTATTTCAATTCTTAATGACTCCGCTTTAATGTATAACTTACCTTTGTGGAAAAAGGACTGTGGAAAAAGGAATCTAGTTTAGATGAATTACCATAGCTAATAGTAAACTAGGTTGTTTAGCTAGGTACAACAAATTAGCCATGAAAACAAAAAGCTCCATTTAGGCTAATGTTCATTGCTTCTTGGTAACCCTGTAGAATAAATGATCCTGGGACAAGGAACCTTTTTACAGTTATGTGTTTGCACAGAACAACAGGAGTTTGGCTGAAGATTGGTGTTAAGACAGTGCAAATAAGATGTCCCACAGCTATTACTGTCTGTTGTATTTACTCTGTGAACACTGAAATTAGTTGGTGCCGTTAACTCAGAACTTCTAAGAAGGCAAACAAAGTTGAATTTTACTGCCTGAAAGTTGGAAAATGGGAGATTGAGTGTTGAGGAGAAAGAGAGAAAATCCTGGGAATATGATTATTTTGACTTCTGCTGAACTGTGACTAGAGGGAAACTGATGTTTGTTAGCATGCCCCCCCAAAATATCAATAGCCCAAACTCCTTTCTTTGATGGTATGGGACTTTGCAGACCTCTGATACAAGCCGGAGGGGGGGAGGCAGGAAGTAAAAGGGCCATGGTTGTCTTGGTGTCTTTAGGCATCTGCTTTTTCAGTAACTTCCTGCTGTGCTTGCTGTCATATCGGACCTGATTGATCATCGAGGTGTCTGTAGATAATAAAGAAAAGAAATGTAATAGGACAATCAGCAGTGTGTCTTGCTTCCCTCTAAAGACAGCCTGATAGGAGTCTATTTAATGCATCAGAAATGCTTATTGCTTCTTCAGGAAGCAGCTTAAGTGTCTGGGGCATGTCACGGGACAGGTTGAAGGTTTCTTAGATCTGCTAAACATAAAGTCTTTGCACACAATTGTTGTTCACCCTACACGTTTTAGAATCTTTCTAACTAAAGCAATTTGTGAGTTTTCTGCATTAGCTTTTCTTTTCATTGTAATTGAAAGCTTTTATAATTTTCAGTATTCATTCTGAAAACTTACTTGCAACACATAGCCTAAGAACAGAAAAATACCTTGTGACTTCTATGTCCAAACAAACATTCCACAGTTCGAATACTTGAAATGAATGGTAAGTAACAAGCCAGGAGTTTTAGGAAGAAAGGCTTTTTTAGTGCATCTTTTTGGTACTGTAAGAGCAATAAAATTTTGCTCTCAAAGGTGAAGAAAAATAGATTTACTGGCATGGAGAGTTTATATACTAATGTCTTGTGATAACTAGCTACTGGTAGATGTGAGCCAGTTATTAAAGATTGTGACAAAGTTGGGGGAAAATACTATGTGCAATTGCTTAACTCATTAATGTAGTTAAGCAATTGCTTAACTACATTAACAGAGGAAAGGTATCTTCGTATCTAGTAGAATAGGCATGCAACTAAGTTATATGAAGTGGTTCTTAACTGATATAATCCTGCTCAGATCAGTGACACTATTTTAGTTTCTCAAGCAAAAAGACCCTCCTCTCTTCTGTATTTCACAGGAGTAATGTGAGGGTTGCATTGTTTATCAACCTCAGGGTGCAGAGATATTACAAGAGAGGAGGACAATTAGTCCTAAGGTAGGACTCAATTAGCCCTGAAATTAGGTAATTGACTTGTCTTGTCACAAAATATTCCCCAGTATTTACAGAATTCCTATCTACAATTCCTATCCAAACCATTTTACCAGGTCAAACTAACCTCATAGGTCTTATAGCAAATGGAACCAAACACTATTTTTTTCCCCTCTAACCTGCTTTTTCTTTGTATTTTGACTTATTTTCCTAATTTCTTTCTACAGAGCCACCTAAGGCTCAAGTCCTCATGCAGATACTCCATACCTCCCTTTTAAATTCAGTCTCAAATCTCAGGCTCTGCATTTTGTTACCAAAGCAAGATGTATGTTGGTCTGCCAGAATATGCATTTTAGCATAATGTGAGCAAAGTTTTAGTGTGATACATGTTCCTGGTTAAAAAACAGGTTTAATGGGATGTAATCTAGTGATCTGTGACATACATGAGATTGGTCTAGTTAATCTAATGGCATTATGAAAAGAATACTGAATATTTTGAAATATAATAGTATGTTGAACACCTTATGTTTCACCAAGAATGAATTTCATGTTTACTTACAGTGAGAAAACATTTTTCATATCTGTAAATAATTTTATTTTTCATCATTGCTGTTTAGTCGTGTCCCACGGTTGTTGAAAGGCCAGCCCCTGTCCAAATGCATTATCACATTATCACTGGTATCTGGTTCTGTGCATTGGAAACAATCTTGGCAACTTTGTGGCAGTTTCATGGAAATATTTATGCAGGGTTTTTATCTGTAAAGAACTTCAGGATGTAGCTTTCTACAGGATGTAGCTCTAGATATCATTCTGGCCCAGAGTCTTTTTGGTTTATTCAGATCAGATGAGACTAAATAGGGTCCAATTACTACTTTTTACCTTGGCTAGTTGTATGACCAGTCATACTAAAATTGCTACTTAATGTAATGAATTTCCTTAGGCAAAAACCAAGAAGAGTTAACCATCTTCATTGCTAAACTTAATGTTTATCTTTAATATTGCTTGACAGAAAGAGTGTGCCATAGTGTCCATTAGCGGGACTTCTCTGGAGAGCTTGAAGGAACTACTCTTACAATGTTTCTTTATACCTCTTTTATCTGTTTTGTCAGTTTATTTTCTAAAGGTTTCTCCAGCTTTATGCATTAAGGCTTAAATTCTGTAGCTTGCAGCAAGAACATTTCTTAAACTTACATCAGATTTTACCATTTTACCAAGCTTGCAAAAAACCCCCAGAACAATACCATAGTCATAGTTTATTCTGATAGACTTTTACACTGCATTACCAACAAAACAATGCTAACAAACACTGGAAGCATTCTAATTTAGAATGATATGATCATTTTATTTTTATTCCAATTCAACAAATAAGATCACTATAATTTTTTTTGAAGGATATCAATATATCAGCACAGTTTAATTTATTAATGTTGAGTTTAACTTCTCTACCATTCATTTTTCTGATTGAATTTCTGAAGAACTAAACTATCTCACAAGTCAATACTTGTATGTCTCCTGTGTCTGCTAAAAAAAAAAAAAAAAAAAAAAAAAAAAAAAAATTTTATTTTTCCCTTGTTTTTAAAAAAAAAAAAAAAAAAAAAAAAAAAAAAAAAAGTCTAAATCAAACAAGGCTTCTCAATCCTCTATTTGAGGTTCATGTCTCTGCATTTAGATATCTATCAAAGTGAATAATTTTTCCAACACGTCTTATATGAGAACTTCCTGCCATTCTTTTCAAAATTATCCTGCTGCTTATTGCCTATATAAGGAAATTCTATGAAGAAAAAGTCTGTCATTAGATACTACTGCTCTTTAGCCAGCCTCCCTTCTGTTTTCTGTAGACCCATTCAAATGTGATATTAATCATCTAGGTACCTTTGTGGCTGCAAAGGTAGACAGTTCATTGCTGTAAATGCCTATTAATGTCACTCTTGGTTGATGACCTTTCAGTTACCATGAATATAAATAAAATATCTGAAAATCGCTCTGTAGAGTCCTTTTATTATATGAACTGTACACCCACAATTATATCTTTAGTGCATATTTTTAGCATTGGTAAGCACATTGTAATTGTTAACAGTAATGTTTTACTGCAGTCTGACTTAAATTTATGAAAATAAACCAAAGGCAAGCCTCAGCCTTACATGAAACAGAGATTAATGGTTTTGAAGAGGAAGAAATCTATCAAACGAATTTTAATAAATCATTGTAAATCTTTTGTACTTCTGTAGTCAGTTGCAGCGAATTAATTGGCACTTACTTTATGCTTCATGATTTGCATCATGAAAGATGAAAATGTAGGAGACATTGATACACTTCATCTTTTCATGAGGAACTTTTCATCCAACTTATTCATAGTCCTGGACACCATGCTCCTTGGATGAAGTACAGCTGCATGGTAAGCTTTACTTTCCTTTTGTTTATAAGGAAGTTCATATACACAGAAAGAGATATTCATCTACTTGGGAAGTTCCTTCAAAGATTAGGGCATTTTCCCTCCCCAAGGTCTCAAAGATTGTAGTAGAATATTTCCAGCACAAGCTTGCCCTGCCTCCCATGATTCTGTTGTTGTTTTTAACATAAATCTCACTGTTGTAGTTTTTATAAACTAAGCCTATAAAATGGTAAAGGTTACAGCTTAATTTTACCATTATCAGTTTTCAGATGTCCTGTTTTCGGCTGGGATAGAGTTAATTTCCTTCCTAGTAGCTGCTATAGTGCTGTGGTTTGGATTTAGGATGAGAATAATGTTGATAACACACTGATATTTTGATTGTTGCTAGGCAATGTTTACACCAAGTCAAAGAGTTTTCAGCTTCTCATACTACCCCACCAGCAAGGAGGCTGGTGGTAAACAAGAACCTGGGAGGGGACATGGCCAGGACAGCTGATCTTAACTGGTCAAAAGGATATTCCATACCATATAATGTCACGCTCAATATATAACTTGGGGCAAGCTGGCTGGGTGTTGGAACTGCAGCTCGGGAACTAGCTGGACATCAGTGGTCTGCAGGTGGTTAGCAATTGTGCTGTGCAACACTTGTTTTGTATATTTTAGTATTAGTATTAGTATTTATTAGTATTAGTATTAGTATCTTCCTTTATTGTCCTATTAAATTGTCTTTATCTCAACCCATGAGTTTTACTCTTTTTTCCCCTGATTGTCTCCCCTATCCCACTGGGTAGGGGGGAGTGAGCAAATGGCTGTGTGATTGTTTAAGCTGTCAGCTGGGTTAAACCCCAACAGCAGAATTTAACAGAGAAATTATCTTCCCAGAAAACTAGGCCCAGAGTTAGCCTATAAAAATACGTTTAAAGTGAAGTGTTGAGTTAATTTCACTAAAGGTAATGGGAACAATGACATACTTAGGTAAGAGTAAAGAGAAATGCCATGCAGTTTCCAAGTGTAAAAGAGGAAATGTAGGCCATTGCCCCATATGTTGGCTTTGGGTGTAAAGATGGCTTATGAAGGAAGTTCCTGTCTCCAGCCACTCATTCCTGATCTATGATTTGCCTTCCTTTTAATTCCTCTGACAAAAGTCTTCATCAAGGTGCACTGTAAACAACAACAAATTTCTGGTCTTGAAATTTATGCTTAACACACAGACTGTTTTGATGTTAGGATTATTTTAAACTTGCATCATTTTTATGAGCTTTTTGCAATGTAGCTCCTCAAAGAGCTTTATCACCACAAATGGTAAGGTCAGTGATATTTAATTTGTATTGCAGGGGCAGGGACAAATGGCTAGGGTGTGTGGGATGGGAGTGTGTTAAACTGGCTTTATGACCAAAACAAAAATAATAAAAGATTAAATATGAAATCTAAGTTATCAGCTAAGGTTACAGCTGACATTTGTCTTTCTGAGTATTTATTCTAGATTTATGTGCCGCAAGCAAATTTACCTGTTGTGAATTGTTCTAAGTGCCAATGAAAAGAAAGGAAATACAAAGCCTACTATTAGCTGTTGATTGCATCATATAGGGCTTTACATGCCCACATCCAGATGAGTATTTTTTTTTAAATATACAGGTTTTATAGCTTCTTTCATCCCTTTTTCTCTTTGGCTGCATGTGTATAGCTTATCCCTCTGAATACTCAAGTGAAATGATCAGTGTCTTCTCCTTATCTCATGACAGCACTGTCAGACCTAGTCAATCTTACCACAGGGAAAAAAATATAAAGCAACATCATAATGTTTCTGTGTGAACACACAACATTTGCAATAGTAACATTACTTAGTGAATTCTGTGCCATAAACCTTCAACTAAGAAGCACTGCTAATGAAAACAATGTATGCTGCAGTGGAAGCAGGAGTGGAAACTCTGCCCACGTTTTCAACCTGCATTTTGGGAGAAGCGTACAAAGTTGGAGGCTGAGTGTTCACAGGGAGAAGACAAGACATCTGTTAAAATGAAAGCGAAGTCAACGAAGATGTGTTTGTAATTGTATGGCTGGAATGACAGATTGAATTATTTTTACTTTTCCATGTAGCTATTTAGAAACGGTTAAAAATATGCTAAGTATTAATAACTTATCCTTATTCTACCCCTAATATGAAAAGTGCCTTTAAAGAGAAGCTGTACAGATACATGGTCACCTTTCTATAGAAGGGGTATAGTAAAAATATTAACCTAAAACTTGAAGGTATTGTTTACATATCAGTAAAAAACATTTTCAGACATATAAATTGATCAAATATTAGTAGCTTTCACAAAGTGTTTTCTTCATTATATATCAGAGCTTGGAGAAATGTCATTTTGTAACCTGCCACAGCACTTATCCACTTTGAATTTGGTTACACCATCACTTTTACAGGAAATTAGGTGAAAATCAGTGTTTTGAAGACAATAGTACATTGTTAAAGATATATCAAGAGCCACAACTGAGTGTCTTTTCTAAGCTATAATATAGCCTTAAACCACTCATTTCTTCTATTACAAGGAAAGTTCAGAGAGCAATTAAACAATGGAAGGCATGTTATGAAGTATGGCCATGTATTGCACAAATAAAACAATGTAACTGGAGGAAAATGATTAGGAGGAAAAAGAAGCCATACACCAGCTGCAGAGGCTGATGTGTTGATATACATACTAAATGAGGGGCAACATATGGCACAGGTTTTGCTGCTTTTATGATGTGCAGAAGTACTTTATTCCCTAGTTATCTTTTTTTTTTTTTTTTCAAAACAATCTTCAAAATCAAAAGCTTAACGAACAGCCTTACCTTTTCAACATAAAAGAAATTTGTTGAACGGGAGTTTAAGTAAAACTGAAAAGCTGTAACAGTTGTTTATTGTTATAAAATAACTTACTCAAGTCCTCTAATTCAATGTGTCATATGAATTGTGGTTAAATAGCCATAGCTTATTTTGAAACACAAATTAATTATCTATTACAAGCGTGCTATTGCTTATCTCTTTCAAAGTCTCATTAGTATGCAAATGACTCTAATTAGGTCACTGTCAGACAATATTTGTGTAGAGTCACTTTCCAAGGTTTAATATGATGGTTTTGGTTCCTAAATATTTATAAACAGTGCTCCTAAAATCAGCTTTAGTTAATAGGGATCATTCTGAAAGTCTCATTAGTTCAGTGGAATTATTCTCCGATGACAAAGAGGAAAAAAGTATGATTTTCTTTTGTTTTTTCCAAAAGATGATATCTTTCAATTTCCACACACAGTATTAGCAGATTAGAGAAGCAGTATTATATTTAATAGGAATTATACTTTAAAAATCTTGCTGTATAAAACTGGATATATTGCCTTTGATCTCTTGTTTTTTATGTATGCCTTAATAAAGAAATGAAGACAAGAAATGGAAAACTTTATGTGTCATGAAGAGGGTCTGACATACTGAAAAATAGGTACCACAGACAAGAATTATCATGTACAGTTGTAAATATATACTTATTCATTGCATTAAAATATATAACCTTTAGGGTATGGCACTTTCATGACTTTTTAAAATCTTGTGCAAGAGACAAGGAGACAAAATAAAAAATATTTATGAATCAAAGAAAAAGAAAAGACCCCCCAAAATAGAATTTTGAAAGGTAAAACTTTGTGATAATAGCTTGTAAAAAAGGGAAGCAGGCATTTTTCATGTCTTTCTAGGGAGGGGAAAGAAGGCAAGGGGAAGAGAGAGAGAATTAATTTGTTTTATGGGACCAGTCTCTGAGTATACCATGATTTAGAATAAAGATGAAATTAATTTAGAAAAACAAGAAGTAAAAGAGAACTTTTCACCACCTGAAGAATTTCAATCTAATGCTCTGCATGCATGCATTATAGCTGTTTTTCAAACTGATAGAACTAATATCATGATACCAGAATTTTTATTTAAAAAGAAGTAAGAAAACAAAGAAATAATAACTGTAAATTCACTGCTATTATGTGAAACCTACTTAAAGGTCTTTTTTCAAATTCATTCTCCAAATAGAGAATTCATACTCCAAATTGGAGAATTCATACTCCAAACAGAGTATTTCTGTTGAAATAGTGTAGTGCTCAACTTCTCTTATTTTTTTTTAGATAATTTGAAGAAACTTACTTAAAATTACTTTTGAAGGTAAGTATCATAGTAAAATAAAACATGTAAAATACTATTTGAAGGTGAATATTTTTTCACAGAAAGTTGCAAAACCTTGGATATAAGTTATAATTTGAACAACATTGCAGTATTTAATCATACTATTTGTTATTTAAACAGTATAATAATAACACCAAATAGTTCCAGTTGTGTTAAAATTTATATGATAATGTCTTGGTTCTCAGTAATTTATTTATTCTTTTTCTTTGTAAGTATATGTAGATAAAGAAAACCTTCAGGACCTTTTTGGTAAGCAATTGAATGCTTTCAATCACACCAGACAAACAACCGGCATTTCTCACTTTCCTTGTGCCTCACAGTTCACACCAGATCAGTGGTCATACTGAACACCCTATAAAACTTGACCTGGTAGAAGAAAGTTGCAGGTAAGGTGGCTGGCAAAGGCCAAAAACCCAACAGTAAGGACTGGAATGACAAGGGGCGAGAGGCAGCCTTTATCAACATCAGGGGAGAGAAACACAATTAGCTGTCTTATTAGTAGACATGTCAAATACCACCTAACACACCAGAAAAAAAAAGCATGTTAGCTTTGAAGTGTCTCGTAAAGTGGTAGAAAGTCCTGGAAATTATTATTTACTGTTTTACTCTGAGGTCTGCTGTTTATTATTAAGCACAGCAAAAACATTCTGCGTAGCTTGTTCACAGTCACATAACTAGTAATGGTCATCTCTCTCTCTCTCTCATTCTCTCAAAATAAGTAATGCTGGGTGTTTCCCTAAGAAATGGATTGGTCCCTTTGAAAATCAAACCAAAGTTTAAGCAGCTAAAATGAGAGTTTTGCAACATTGCATTAGTTGCTCATTCTTAAAAAAAAATAGAGTTTGGACACTGTGAGTGAACAATCTGTCATTGAAGTTGGTAGTCCAAAGGGGAAAGCTTAAAGGATTAAAACAAATAAATTTAATCTTAAAATCCTTCTTGAAATCTTACATCTAGTCCCAAAAGAGACAATGAAAGATGAGCTGGCTGCTTGTGGCTTGGACAGGAATACGCCTTGCTGGGTAAAAAACTGGCTGGATGGCCAGGCCCAAAGAGTTGTGGCGAATGGAGTTAAATCCAGTTGGCGGCCGGTCACAAGTAGTGTTCCCCAGGGCTCAGTACTTGGGGCCGTTCTCTTTAATATCTTTATCAATGATCTGGACGAGGGGATGGAGTGCACCCTCAGTAAGTTTGCAGATGACACCAAGATGTGTGGGAGTGTTGATCTGCTTGAGCGCAGGAAGGGTCCACAGAGGGATCTGGACAGGCTGGATAAGTGGGCCGAGGCCAACTGTATAAGGTTCAGGAAGGCTCAGTGCAGGGTCCTGCACTTTGGTCACAACAATGCCATTCAACGCGACAGGCTTGGGGAAGAGTGGCTGGAAAGCTGCCTGGAAGAAAAAGACCTGGGGTTATTGGTCAAATATGAGTGGGCAGTATGCCCACGTGGCCAAAGATGCCAACAGGATCCTGGCGTGTATCAGGAATAGTGTGGTCAGCAGGAGTAGGGAAGTGATCATGCCCCCGTACTCAGCACTGGTGAGGCCACACCTCGAGTGCTGTGTTCAGTTTTGGGTGACGCTTCGCTACAAAACAGATATTGAGGTGCCAGAGCATGTCCAAAGAAGGGCAACAAAGCTGGGGAAGGGTCTGGAGTACAAGTCTTGTGAGAAGCAGCTGAAGGAACTGGGGTGGTTTAGCCTGGAGAAAAGGAGGCTGAGGGGAGACCTTATTGCT
>VXBL01008314.1:65320-116048 GCA_013400195.1 Aramus guarauna | reverse complement strand
GGTGGTGGGGTGGTGGGGGTGGTGTGTGTGTGTTAGATTGGGTATTAGGAAAAAATTTCTTTAGCGAAAGGGCTGTCAAGTGTTGGAACAGGCTGCCCAGGGAAGTGGTTGAGTCACCATCTCTGAAGGTATTTAAAAGACATGCAGATGTGGTGCTTAGGGACATGGATTAGTCATGAACTTGGAAGTGTTAGATTAATGGTTGGACTTGATGATCTTAAAGGTCTCTTCCAACCTAAATGATTCATGATTCCATGATAGAGGCAAAGAAACCATGAAGGAGATGTGGATAACAGAACAACTTTACTTCACTGTCCTTTTTTTAACTAGACTTTGTCATGTTTTTATTCCTGTGCCAGGAAAGTGAATACTTTTTAGTATCTTACACGTCCATGAATTCTAGGAGCCAGCAGCCCTTAATGATGTGTAGTATTTAGAAACATCTATGTGATACTTCTATAAAATTCATAGCCAGGATTTTCCCATAAAGTGAAAAGGAAAATTGCAAAAAAATAACTACAGTTTTTGTTTGGTCCATCTATTAGACATCTTTAAATTTGTCCATACTGGAAAGATGCTAAAATTATATTTTTCTGGTGTCAATGTTTCTACATGTGAAAGGTAGACATACATTGAACAGATTACTGGTTACTTCCCATATTAACACCATATTTGAGATGGGGGTCTCCTATTCATTCGTACCACTCATTCACTATTTTATGCTCTTTTGAAATTCCACCTTCTGTGAAATCTTGCTTAGCTTATGTAATTTGAATTCAGATTTTATTTTCCATGTTCTCTTTATTTTCTGAATAATTCCAATTTTCCTGGAGACCCGTTTTAGAAGTCCTCCAGTTTACTTATTTTCTTTAGGCTAAAAATTAGGACGTTATCATAAAATTTCTGTTATTGCATCTTGGAAAGATGTAAGTAAGCTTCATACAAGTCTTCATACAAGAACTCAAATCAAGATGGAACAGATTTTTTTATTTTTTATTTTTTTTTACATTTTTTGTTCTATTCATTTCCAATGGTAGCATCTATTTTAGACTGTGTTCCAGTCTAAACAATCTAAGCATTATTGTGGAAATGAACAGTAATCTATCTATCTATCTGTCTTTTTTATGACAAAGATGGGATTTCAAAAGATTATTAATTGTTATTATAAACACAAGCAATTACATTAAGGGAGTTTCAAAGTTACACAACACTCCATTTTTGCTATGACATGAAACTATGAAATGTTGCTGTCCTTCATCTGAATGAAATGAGTCTATAATGAGAAATTTCATCTCATACTTGCAGTGTTGATTGCTGAATTAAATTTATGTGCCTGAATTGACTTCCTTTCTTTCACTCTTTCTTTCTTCCCACCTCTCTTCCCCCTTCTTTCCTACTTTCCTTCTTGAGATACTTGCACAGAACATAATATTTCTGGTTTGGAACTTGTGAAAAAGCTTTAGGAATGTTGAAATACTTTCCAGCTCTCCCTAAGTGGTATTTTAATGTAACAATCTTATTTATTAAAAGAAGCAGTTCGACGACACAGCCCAGTGCCTACTGAAATGTTCATTTACAAACTAAATCTTTTTGACATTGATTTTGAAAGGTTCAGGATTCACACCTGCCTTTTCAGAAGTTTTGGTGATACCTGACATTGTAATATTATGTCTCTTAGAAGTGGTGATATTGTGGATTTTACTATATTAAACATAACTATTGTATATTGGCTCTGTGTGTTACCAATTAATGGTTAAATGTTTTCTTCCAGAAAATATCTACCATATGGGAATTCTATTAAAGATCACAAAAGACCTTAAATTTATTTCCATTACTTTTTTTAAAAATTTATTTGTTTTATAATTTCAGCATTTACTTAGAGTGCATTTATTTGGACTACAACTGTACTCAGCAATAATGAATATAAATTGTCAATGTTAAATCAGGACAGTGTGACTCACTTCACATTTCATGTGGAACTTGCTCCTGAAGGAGTGGAGGAGAAAAAGACAGAGGAGTAAAAGTACATGAGTAGATAGAAATAAAGAAGTGTGTTTGAGAGTGTGGCAAAGTCTTTACAAAATCTGTGACCTTAGTTAGAACTGACCTCTAATCTGCTCTAAATTTCAAGGAAAATAAAACAACACATCTTTCTATTCAATGACTGTTTCTTAAACTTTTTATAACTTAAACTTTTTATAAAACAATTATACTAATAATCAGAATGCAAACAGGTAAGCTCTTTCTACTGAGATTACTAAGAAAATTTTATTTTCATAATACACAGTTACTTCAAACTTAAGCCAAATTGGCTGTGCTGATGTTCTCCATGTCAGCTGCTGGAAAACCTCTGTGTCTGCTTCTTTCTCATTTTTCTGTCACTTTTTGCTCATAGGCTCTAAAGAGCTGCACTGCAACTCTATTCAGTACGTCTGGATGAAAAAAGAATCAATTTGCAGTTCAGGGCACAAAGGACAGTTTGTTTAGTTTAGAAATCCTCAGTAGTGTTGTTTCTAATCATAGAAAAATAACATTACTGAATGTATAGATTTGTAATACACAGTAACTATTGATATAGATTGGTATATTCATAAAACTGAATTTAGTTTAAAATAATTAAGATTTATTCAGTATGACTAATGTGGAAGACTACTATGCAGCTATAGACCAGTTTCTATCTTTGAAACAAGAGTTCTTATTCCCCTGAAATTTTATTACAAGGACATTTTAATCTCTGTAGCTAGTTGACTCATCTGTTCAGCCTGTCTTACTTGTTCTTTCAGATATAAATAAATCTCCTCACTTTCCCTTTCTCTAAAAACTGTCTTCCTATACACTTGCCTGACTGCTTTGTACCAGATAATGAACTCACCATGACATGTCAACATTCTTTTGAACTGTTTCATTGTTCACATGTGTTACACAGATCCCACTTGTCATATCATGCATTACTTGCATTAGCTTGCTGCCTGTCCATTAAGTGTTTAGTTCAGAGCTGTTACTCAACCAAAGCCAGGTTTAGATATATCTTATATGAGCAAGAGGACAACAGGCAAGGAAAAATGTGCCATTTCAGTTTCAAGAGGTTTTTACCAGTGCAAATTAAATTACCACAAACAAAAGTCTGTTATTGAAAAAAATCTATGGTCTAGTAGGTATTAACACCTGGAAAACATTCCTATGCATATGAAAAACAGATCTAGAAATTGATTGCAAATGGGAAAAAGCAGCAGCAACATTTTATATATTAGCCATGCAAATATTTGGTATTTTTACAAGTAATTTTATTGTACTTTTTAATTGTTTTATACTTAAACTCATTTTGAAAGAAAATATATTCCTTTCTAAGATTATTATTATATATATGTGGAGTACAGGAGCATGATGTATACAAGTGCTCAATATAGACTGCCTAATTTTAGAACACAATATGCACCTAAATTTTGGTTACCTCTTGAGAGACTGATGGCATGCCTTCAATTGCTAGTCAATGAAGAACAGTAGAAGCCACAGAAAGCCTCCAACAGGAGACAGTGTCTGTGTAAATGAGGTCTCTCTTCATGAGAGCTGGGCTAGAAACATTTTGGGCTGGCTTGCTCAGGCTACCCATTACAAAACCATGTCTTGCTTTCACTATTTATCATCACCCCGATCTCTTTACCAGAAAAAAGTTCTTGGCTTAACATGGAGGACTACTCCTCATTTTCTTCCCTTACTTGCTCATCTTGGATTCAGAAATGCTTCCTGAAAAAAGCCTTAGATTTTTTTATATGTCAGAGAAAGAGAAAAATCCCTTTTTGAGGCACATATTTTATCTATTAGTGGAGGGTCAACACTTAGCTTCCATACACAAAGCACAACAAAACAAACCGACATACAATACTTACATTGCTACAGCATGTCTCATACAATAGAGACCAGTAAAAGAAAAAAAAAAAAAAAAAAGGTTTGTGAAGAGTTTATATGACTCAGGACTTTTATTTGGAATTACTTTACATTTGTGTGTGATGCTAAATGCTTTACTTGCTTTAAGTTTCATGGAAGAGGACTCAAAGAGAACTATAAAAGTCTGTTAAAATTATAGGTACCTTTTCAGTACATAAAAATGTCACAGCTTTAAAGTTCATTACTTCTAGTCCTACAGGGCTAGAAGAGAGAACTGGTTCCTATTTAGAAAATGTTTTTCCTGCTACAGTCACATAACTCCCTGTAGCTGGGAAAATCTAAAATGCCTTCTTGAATATACTGTATCCTTATTTGTAAGACTTTTGGGAAAAGCAAACAGACAAATACACACACACCACCACCTAAACAATAGTAAAATATTTTAGATGCATGTTGAAAAACTAAATAAATTAGAGGTTACAGTCATCTGATTCTGTGCAAAGTGTCATAAAACTCTACATTATGATTTTGTTATCTTTTACAGTCATTTTGCATTCTTGCAGCAGTACATGAGTGTTCACAGAGCAGTGTAGAAATAAGTACTAGTGTCTGAACAGGAGAATTTAGGATTTGATCTAGGTTTTGTGGAAGTCAAGAAATATTATTCTGAAAAAGAGGAAGAGAAATATTTCTTAAGTAAATCACAGCTTGAAAAAAGAAAAGATTGATATGGCCTTGATACTAAAAGCAAAAAGGAAAATTAAATTATGGATGTAGAAGGAAGTAAAAGCAACTGAATCAAAATAAGAAAAAGAACTAGATAAAGCCAAATTTTAGGTAAAATAAATTCATGATGAGCTCTATTTCCCCAAGAAATAAAATCTCAGTGATAATTCATGAACACATCCAAATCAAGTGTACACGGTAAAGATATCTAAATTATTGATCAATTCTTCAATAGCAGTAAAATGAGTCAATGATTTAATAGATATTTTCCACCACCAATTTTTATACTATGAAAAGTCAGTTAAGTAATGGAACCATTTTTCATCATGAAATAACCTTTATGTTACTTTATTGTTCAGTGCTCTCTTGGGGAAATAGTCTTTGCAGTCTGTTAGGAGGGCTGATGGCATGCAGTAGAGCAATATATATCTTGTGACTTACCAAAATTATATTAAATATCAGAACTCATATTACATGTTTGAGTCTCTTGTCTATTCTATCACTTCACCTCCTGCCTTTTGTGGTTGCCTTGATATTTCTGAAGGCTTTGTATTGAAGATGTGGTTTCCTACTATTTGCTTCTTGTTCTGTTTTTTTTATCCAGCCGGCCTTTGAAAGGTGGCCCTCCCACTGAACATGGAAACTGTGCCATCTAGCTGAGAAAAGGCAAAGACTTCTGATCTCTGACTGAAGCCACTGAAGCTATAAAACCAATCAAAACCAAAGAACCAACACAAATAAAATTGTAGACTTAAGCATTAATCGTAAATTATGCAGTAATAATAATAGTGATAATTGAGAAAGGGAAAACAAAGGCAGCAGTTCATAAAGATAAAGAATGAAACCAGCATTCAATTTCAATAACCCAGAATAATCTATGATCGATAACAAATTATGGAAAGTTTCATAATTTATATTATGTTATGTAGAGATTTATTATGAGATTGTTTAAAAAATCTTGTATTAAAACTAACATTTTTAAGTATTAATTTTAAATAAGCTTAACAGGAGGAGAATAATTGTAATGAAATTGCACTTCTGGATAGATTTCTTAATGAAGATAAATTCAAGATTTTGTATAAATAAATCTGATTTTAACAGATTGTCGTGGTTTTACCCCAGCCGGCAGCTGAGTACCACACAGCCGCTTGCTCACTCCCCCCCATCAGGATGGGGGAGAGAATTGGAAAGGTAAAAGTGAGAAAACTCCTGGGTTGAGATAAAGACAGTTTAATAGGTAAAGCAAAAGCCACATGCACAAGCAAAGCACGACAAGGAATTCATTCCCCACTTCCCATGGGCAGGCAGGGGTTCAGCCATCTCCAGGAAAGCAGGGCTCCATCATGCATTACAGTTAGTTGGGGAGACAAACGCCATCACTCCCAGTGCTGCCCTCCCCGCCCCCCCATTCTTCTTCCCCCAAGCTCCTTATAAACTGAGCGTGATGTCTTATGGTGCACCCCCAGCCTACTCGCTGGTGGGGTGGTGTAAGAAGCAGAAGAGGCCTTGGCTCTGTGTAAGCACTGCTCGGCAATAGGTTCATATAACAAAAACATCTCTATAATATCAACACTGTTTCCAGCACAAATCCAAAACATATCCCCATACTAGGTACTATGAAGAAAATTAACCCTCTCAGCTGAAACAAGGACACAGATACATATCATTAAGAAATAGAGGTTTGAGTTAGGGAAGTAGTAGAGGTAGGAATTCTTAATGTCTTAATTCTTCATGTCTTCATAAAAATTCTAGGCTGATTTTATATATAAGGCTTCATGTGTAGAGCCACAGAAATTTGATATGTAATTTAGTCCGTGACTATATAGACATATTTGCACATAAAGACATTCTGGTCAGATGAACTGTTAATAGCAAACTTCTGTATATGTATTTTTCTTTCTTTCTATTTGATTTGTATAAATTTGTGACTTTTTTCATAATAATTTGACAAACTCTTAATTGCATACCTTAATTGCATACCTCCACTTTTGTAATACTTTGAGAGCATTTTGACCATTTAGCTATGCTCCACTCTGATTTGATGAATTAGGGTTTTAAGGTGGAAGAAGGAATACATAATTAGTTTTAGAGATGTTTGCAGAATGTGGTAAAAGGGACAGGAATATAAGAATGTAGTCAGAGTATGTAGGGATGCAACAAGGAAGGCTAAAGCCCACTGGGAATTAAAACTGGCAGGGGATGTCAAGGACAACAAGAAGGGCTTTTTCAAGTACATCAGCAGCAAAAGGAAGACTAGGGAAAATGTGGGCACACTGCTGAATGAGGTGAGTGCCTTGGTGATGGAGGATACAGAGAAGGCAAAGTTACTGAATGCCTTCTTTGCTTCAGTCTTTACTACTAAGGTCAACCCTCAGGAAACCCAGACCCTGGAGGTAGGAGAGAAAGTCTGGAAAAAGGAAGACTTTCCCTTGGTTGAGGAGGATAGGGTTAGAGAACATTTAGGCAAACTTGACATCCACAAATCCATGGGCCATGATGGGATGCACCACAAGGGCTCAGGGAACTGGCACATGTTATTGCTAAACCACTCTCCATCATTTCTGAAAAGTCATGGAGATCAGGAGAGGTGCTTAAGGACTGGAGGAAAGCCAATGTCACTCCAGTTTTCAAAGAGGGCAAGAAGGAGGATCCTGTGCAACCTGCTCTAGGTGATCCTGCTTTAGCAGAGGGATTGGACTAGATGATCTCTAGAGGTCCCTTCCAACCCCTACCATTAATGATTAGCCACTGCATTCTTTCAATGAAAGGATGTTCCTCTTTGGTTCTTATAAAATTGAAAAGTGCCTAAAACTGATTCAGAGAATCAAATCTCACATCCATTTACGACGTATGTGTGGACAGTCTGCATATTAAATCTGTCCCAATTTTTAGTGGGAAATCCTGCTTCTACTGTGACAAAGTTCTCTAGGAGTTTTGTGGGCCACATTAAAAAGGAAAAAATGTTCATTATGTCAATAGGAACCTCTCTGCAAGAATTATATGCAAGTGCTCGGGTATGTTGAACACTTCCTCTGTTGTTACTTTTTTTACTGTCCATAGACTCTACTTTGACTCTTGAAGTCTGTTGCAAATCTTGTGCTCTCCATTAAACTTTACTAGACTCGGTAGGGTTATACTTTACATGTGCAAATTTACAAAATGCTTTTTTTACCCCGTGACTCCTGCAAGGGGGGACTATTTACAGAAGCTGTGTACAGCAGTTCAGAGTTGTTACATTTCAGCCTTTGACAAGTATTTATATTCTATTCATGCAAATAGATACAGAGAGTTGTGTGAGAGATTTAAAGAAAAGCCTCAGAAACAAAAATTTAGGTGAATCAGCTGTTGGTTGGTTGGGTTTTAAAGATGATTCTACATATTTACCCCAAATTTTACAGACATAGAGTATAAACTACTGAGTCATTGTATAAACACGATAAATCTTGCCACTTGAACATGTATCTCTCACCACAGCTATATGATTAGCTAAAGTAGTGGTACCTCCTTTCTGAGATGGAGTAATCAGATCTGAACTAATTTAAAGAAATTTGACCTTGAAAAATGTAAAGCTGGTTTATTCTAGAGAGTGACTGAAGCATATTTAGTTTAAGTTAGTTGACAGATGCATATATATTATCTTCAGAGACAGAAATCCTGTCTGTGCTGAAGTCAGTTTAAAATTCAATGACTTCAGTGGAACCAGAATTTTGTCCAAAGTGTCGGAAGCAACTGGGCTGGTGACAGCTAGATCTCTGATGCACTCGTGAAGATTTGCAAGTGTGTTTCATTTCAGTTGTCCTTGTAGGACCATAAATAATCTTTCATCTACTCAGTTAACATTCCTTTGATAAACAGTGTCTACAGCAATAATTATAAAGGAGCTTCTTCTTTGACATAGAGGAGAATAGTGCTCAAAGTATGCTCCAAAAGCTAATTAGACACCTCTTTTTCTCCAACATGCATCTCCCTTTCTCTGTCTCAAAAGAATTAGAAAGCTATCCAGCACCAAAGAAAATAACAGGGAGATATGATTCAGTTCCTCTTGTCAAGCTACAGCTTTTAATGATGGGCAGATTGTCGTGGGGTTTCTTTCCTGTGTGATGTAACAGCAAAATATATTTTAGCAGTAATTTCTAACTGAGAACAAGATTCTGCTGTGTCTGACATCCAACCAGCCATGAAGGGAGCTAAATACAGTGGCTGCCCTGGAGACAATCCAGCAGTCACCCCACATGGGAGCAGTATATAACAGATGGGACTAGGATGACTGATTTAATTAGAATATTTTAATAGGAGAATGGAGAAACACTGCACAGCTCTATCAGTTAGTGAAAAACTCCATTAAATTCCCCAAATTAATTGTTCCATAGGGAGAATATGTCAAATAAAGCATATCTCACTGTAATCTCTCTCTCTTTTTCTCTGTTTTTCTCTCTCCACCTCCCCCCCCCCTTTTTTTTTCTTTTTTTTTTTGCTCATTTGGGGAAATTCCAGATGGTCATCATGGAAAATAATCTGTTTCATTCCATTTTTAATACACCTAAAACTTTAAAAGAGAAATAAACATTTGGATATATTAAAATATTTATCTAGATCTATTAATTAAAATGCTGAATGGGTTAAATAATTTGAATTTATCTAATACCTTCAGTTCCAAAGTTTTCTTATTATAGAAATATCATTCCTAATCATAAATTCAGAAAAAACCTCTCACCTGTTAGTGACAAATTATCTGTCATATTTCATTCAAGATATAACCATTATCCAAATGAAAATTCATTGTTTGAGGGGTTTTTAGGGTAGTGGGTTGTTTGTTTTTTTTAATTTTGGTTTTGTTTGGTTGGTTGGTTTGGGGTTTTTTGTTAATAGACAATAGGTTGCACCATGTATTTGAATTGCCTTGCTAGCATTATATAAATTAAATTAAATGGATTTTTTTTAGGATTTTTTTTTTAAAGAAATGTTAAAAGATTTTCATTTGAAAGCCTTTAAATTTTCCCAGTAATATCCCAGTTATATTATCACAGGAGAGTGAATTTTGTAAATTTTCTTTCCACTTCTTAATAAAATCAGTTTTAAATAATTTTAACTATATAATAATTTCCTCTTTGGGTTTGGAAAAAAAAATATTTTACGAAATATAGCAAGCCTACTGATGGTAATGAAAGAATGACATACCAAAAATCTCAGCAACACAGTGTTTAATGGTGATTCAGTTGTTGGAATAATGGAATCTATATCAATTAATCATGACAGAATCTCCTATTCAGTAACTATTCAAGTGCCAAGAAGAACAACTAGAACAACTAGTCTAGCTAACAGCATGAGAAGAGAATGTCAATATTATTTTGTGGGACCTTCCTATTAAATCAAATTATAAAGGGCTGGAAACTTATTGAAAGAATATTTAAAGAAGGCAAACAGAATGTTTAATCATCATCATCTTCATCATAAGTGGGGACAGGGATTTTTATTTAAAGAAAGGGCTTCATTGTTGACAGTGACTCATCTAGAATGTGAAATTTAGTAAATCCAGATATTTAAAAGAAAATAAAGATGATGTGCTTTTCTGCATATGCTACCCAGACATTTTCATTTTCATGACTGTTTCACCGAAACAACTGACTTCAAGTCACTTTTATTTTTCCTGGAAATTTATATAAGAATTTAATTCCACAGTTGTATAGCTTTTTAGTCTACATTATTCTTTCTTAGCCTTCAAGAATGGTCTATCGCAAAAAAACATACAGTCTCTCCCCATTCAGGAGCAGTTCATAACTGAGCATGAATTTGTTGGTTTCTGTAGAATATTTGGAAAGATACTTATTAAAAAAAAGGGAAAAGACCCACATTTCTTCTTATTACATGGACTGTCAATTTGAGCTCCTACGTTTTTCATTGTTGAATGATTCGATGTGACATATTACTATACTTTCTCTTCTCTGTAGTCACTGAATATTTCAGCAGCAGCCTAGATCAGAATCCTACAGAGCTTAAAACTTGCACCTCCTCAATGTCAGAATGACATTGAGAGTGTCCCAGTAAAGAAATTAAGGTAACATGCAGAATGCAATTATGGTACAATTAATGCCTCAGTCAGAACAGCATTTCAGGTTAGAATTTACAATTTCTAATGCATCACTGAGTCCAAGTGTTTCCTTAAATTCTCTAAGTTTTGGGAAAGATTTAATTTTGCCTTAGTTATGTATTAGTAATACTGTGTTCTGGCTTTTATTCTGCATGCTCAAGCTCAGCAGTACCATCTCTGCTCTGCTTGCAATAAGGTTGTTTGTTAAATTTACTAAAACCATTGAACACAGGTCCTCTACTGCTTTGGGGTATATTGTTCTCCTTGGGAGAGATAATTTCCTTTTCATATACCTATTACTTTGGGATTTATATTTATAGTTTGTTGCTGCCTGTATGCTTTTGGGCAACTTGGTCTAGTGGAAGGTGTCCCTGCCCATGGCAGGGAGGTTGGAACTAGACGATCTTTAAGGTCCCTTCCAACCCAAACCATTCCATGATTCTATGATTCTAGTGCATTTGGAAGGCAAACATTCCTCAAATTTTAAGGAGAATAGGAGGAAACTAAAATGTTAACTAAATTAGTTGACCTTCAAAAAATATGGAAATAATTGTTATTGAGGTCGAGTAAAATGGGCCTCTGAAGAACTGACAAACATACACGGCGAGTGAGAAATGATGATATGAAAGGTGATATTGGTTGACTAATAAGTCAGCTTCTTGCTTGGAGTCAACTTTCAATTAACACTTAAATTTCATCTTTTATTATAGCATGTAGGAATTTTTTAAAGCTAAAAAAATACAGAATAATCCATGATAGATATGTGTATTACATCACAGATTTGAAACTAGAACCATTATGTGGTTAAGAAAATGTCCAGGAAGACTTCTACAAACATTGACAACCTATGGTCTAGGTGATGTTCCTTCTCTACTTTTCTGTCACTTCAGAAATCTTATAGTTTGAAGGTTTGAGAGGAGAGGATATGAGGAAGAAATGAGAGGAAAGGGGGTTTTGTTTTTGTTTGGGTTTGGGTGGTTTTAATGTCTATAGGGAATAATTAGGGTTATAGCTGTGATTACAGATTTTGGAAGCTCTGAAAATGAAAATAAATAATAAACCTAAATTTTGCTACAACGTCTTTATAATTTTACTAATCGCTCTGTTACCAATGACAATGAGTCTGTATCTCAGCCTATATTATTTATGAATATTTATGTCTTCCTTTGAGTATTAAATTATATTTGCATTAGAATGTTTTTATATACTTGAATTCATGTATTTCTGATGCAAAATAATATTGGGTTTAGAATTTAAATTTAAAGTAAAATGTGGTTGAACTGTGAAAATTTGAGGCATTAATATATTTTTTTATGAAACAAAAAGCAGAGATTGTGGTTTTCTTTCAACTCCTAATAACTGGCTTTTTTCTGTGATTTTTCACTTGTTGCTCTTGTTCTGATTAACTGAAACTAGGAAGAAATCTAAAATACATAATTAGTAGTTTTCTCAAATTGTACAAAAACACCTGATGTTTTTAAAATAAAGTAAGACAAGTTGTATTTCACATATAGGACTATCTTTACACTGAATATCTAAATGAATCTACACTAAATATTTCAAATATCTCCTATGATTACAAAAATTATTCACTGGTAAGCAGGAACACATGTTGGATGGAACCTTCAAGGCATTAGGCGCTGAAGTTTGATGTTTCACATTAGCATAGGACCATAAGATCATTCAGATGGGAAGGTCTTCAGTCCAGACTTGTGCACTAACAGGATCAGTTGTGAGATTAAAACAGGTTACTGAGGGCTTTTTTGAGACATATCATGAGAAACTC
This sequence comes from Aramus guarauna, assembly GCA_013400195.1. Classification (NCBI taxonomy): domain Eukaryota; kingdom Metazoa; phylum Chordata; class Aves; order Gruiformes; family Aramidae; genus Aramus; species Aramus guarauna. Next base: position 103,563 of record VXBL01008314.1, on the reverse strand, counting down.
TGGGGATGGCGACTGCCAAATGGACAGATTTGACTGCCAATCTCTATGGACAAATCTGTTTCACTGTCTGTCTTTCCTCATGGTGACAAAACTCTTCCTCATATTGTCTGAATCTCTCTTGCTTCAGCTTATGTCCATTGTCTCTTGTGTAGTCCCCCTTGACCCAATTCATGCTCCGCTGTGAAAAGCACAGCTGTTCTTCTTGTTCAGGGGCTCTTAAGTGCCCCTGAAACCATTTCTGCCCCAGGTTGGACAAGTCCATCCCTCTTGCCCAGTCTCTCCTCCTGGTGCAATTGCTGCAGCCCTGATTGTCTTTGTGGCATCTGCTGAACTTGCTGCAGTTTGTCCTTCATGTATTAGAGGACCTCAACATGTTAAGACATGTGGTTTTAACAAGAGCAGAGTAGGAGATAATCAGTCCATTGATCTTGTGCTAATACAATCCCAGACGCTGTTGATCTTCTTTGCTACTAGAGTATGCTTCTAGTTCATGTTCTGTTCACTGTAAACCAAAGCCTCCAACTCCTTTTCCACATAGCTGCACCCCAGATAGTGTATCCCCAACTTGATTTGCTGAAGGTAGTTTTTCCTTCCCAGGTGCACGTCTTTGTTGAGTTTCATAAGGTTCCTGTGGATCCATTTCTTCTGCCTGCTTAGGTTGCTCTGGATGACAGCCCTGTCCTTGCAAGCATATCAACTCCTACCCCCAATCTAGTGCCATTCGCAAACTTGATTAGTGCACTCTGCTTGCCTCCTTCAGGTCATTGAAAAAGGTGTTGTATAGTACAAGTGCTAATGAAGACATCTGTAGTACACTACTCGTTAGTAGCCTTCAGGTACTATGTAATGGATTAACTATGATCATCTGACTCCATCCATCCAAACATTTTTCCTATATAGTTGCCCATGCATCCAGACAGCACTGGCTCAACTTGGATACAAGAATATTGTGGGAGACAGTGTCAAAATCCTTACACTCTATACTTTTTTCCCTTCCTTTTTTTTACACTGGAACTTAGTCTTGAGCCAGTCTCCTGATATGTCCATTTGTTTTCCTGAGTATCATGATACACTGTTTTTTGTTGTCCTTAAGTACCCACAATCTTTCCTGAGCTCCTTCACTCTTCAGAGCTGTTTATCACATTCCCAGACAGCATTTTCTTGTTTATGAACAGCAGATCCAACTGCATATGACCTCTGGTTCAAGCAGTATCAAGCAATTATCCTTGACAACCTTCAGTTATCTCTCAGATTGCTTGCATCCCTCCACGTTTCCCTTCCAATAGATGTCAGAAAGGTTAAACTCCCCGATAAGACTTAAGATCCAGAGAGACTTCTTGTTTAAAGAAGACTTCGTCTGTTTCCTTATCCTGTTCAGGTGGTCTGTAACAGATTCCCAACATAATGTCACTCTTACTGGTCGCTCTGTGTTCTACAAGCTCTCAACCAGCTTGTCATCTGCCCTGTAGAAGAGCTCCATACATCCAATCTACTTCTTCACATAGAGGGCAACCCCCATTCTCATCTTCCCTGCCTGTTTTTCATTAAAAGCTTGTATTTGTCCATGGGAGCACTCCAGTTGTATGAGCTGTCCCCTCAACATTTCAGTTATTCCAATGATATCAAAGGTCTGACACTGCACCTCGATCTCTTCTTCCTCCTGCTGGTTTCCAGGTTGCATGCATTTGAGCATGTACATTTGACATGCCCCTCCCCCTGCCCCCTGCCTTGCATTCCTGTTTATTGTTCCTGAGGTCTACCTTGTTTTCCTCTTCTTATACCTTTTCTTTCACCTCTGGCTAGCTTTTCCTAACATAATTATGGATGTAATACCCTTCCCATGTTGTTCCCAGTTTTAAGGTCCCCCTCTACCAGGTTGGTCAGCCTGCTAACAAAGATGCTCTTGCCTCATTTATAATGCAGATCCTGCCTCTCCCCAACAGTCCTCAGTCTTCAAAGAAGTTCTTGTGGTCATAAAAGCCAAATCATTCTGTAATTGCCTCCCGGCAGTGGTATGGTTGTTGACCTGAGAAGCTCTCTGCTCTTCCTCAAGCCTTTGCCTTTATGACAAAGATAGAGAAGATCATCTCCTCCCTTACCACTTTTCATTCTCTGGTGATTTCTGTCAGCGTTGGATATATGACCATGATGGGAGTAGGCCATCCACAGAGAGAATAATTTGAACTCAGTAATCTGTCCATTCAAACAGATATGTAATTTAATGAAATATATACCTAGGAATGGCAATATTGGCCCAATCTTCCAAACTGGAAATGTTCTGCAACTGGAGTTCTGGAAATGTAAGACTTTGAGTAAGATTTGTGATTCATAATGGGAAGTCTTGCAATGATGAAGTTACAGAGACTATCTTAAAGTTATTTTAAGAGGAATCTAGCTTAGATCATATGCACACATTCTAGGAAATTATAGTAGGTGATAAGAGGCTTCCACTTCCGAAGTAAAACATAAAAAAAAAGGTGGAAGAAACATTGGGTTTTGTGTTTGTTTTTTTTTAGTCATTTTACCATACTTCTACAGGAGAACCACTGAAGTTTTGATCAAAATTTCATGTCAGATAATGGGAAGGAGTCTTTGATTTCTTTTAATCTCTCTTTCAATTTAAAAATATTCCCATCCTTTCTTTTTATTTGGTAAATTCTCTAAAATTTCTCTGAGAATGTGTCCCTTCATAGTTTCAGCTTCAGTGATGGAGTTTGCTTCATCTCCTTTTTTAGGACACAATTAAAGTCACTATTAATGTATCAGCAAGGAGAATTTAAAGAAATACATTATCACAAACAAAATACAAATAAATTTAAAAAAAATCAACCAATCTGTTTTTGTGCTTCTGTGATCATTACGAAATCAAAGTTAATTTGTTCCTCTGTAATTTTTAAATATATCTATATTTTTGTATGCATATACACAGTCATTTTGTTTGTCAGTATTGGCACTTGAATGGAAGATTTGGTTATCATTTAAGTTATGCATGTAATTGCAGGAATGCATGTAGCTTCTGTAACACCAGTGTCTTAACAATACACTTTCTTTAAAAGAAGACAGCTTATGACTGGAATTCTTGCAGTTAGAGAGAAAATTTCTCTTTAGTTGGATCGGTATCTGTTGAAACACCAAAATGAAGCACTACCTATAGAGAAAACAAATGAGTAGATGCTCTGTGCTCCAGGATCACAAGTACTTTCCAAGTTACTCTTAAATAGCTTTGTGCTTGGTTGTAGGGTTCTTTGATTCAAGTCAGTTTTCATGAAGTGGAAATCTTGGGTTTCTAGTTCAAAAGTAAGCTTTTAGTCAAAGAAGCTTTGAAAGCATGAGTTGATTTCAAGTGAGCACTAGAGTTGGGGCGGGGGNGTTTGGGGTCAAAACCTAGTGAAAACAACACTTCAGGTGGTTTCTATAAAAAAAAAAAAAAAAAAAGGCAAAAAACCAAACAACCCTTCCCCCCCAAACCAAATCAACACCCTGGAGGTGTGTTTTACTACTGCAAAAAGAGGCTTGGGAGATTTAGAGATATCCAGAAAAATTCAGTACATCTAATTTTTACAAGAAAAGTATCTGAAATAACTGCTTCAGAAAACTTTCCTAAAGTCCATAGAATTCTCCTGTTCTTAGAGATGTGATAATGGAGGATTTGAAGTTGCAGGGAGAAGTGCAAATTGTTACTTGACAAGCCTGTCCTAAAAGTTATGCAGTGTCTGTGCTATATGATTGCCCCTCTGTCTCTGAAAGGACAATTGTTTTTCTTGGGAGTAAGGTGAGTAGAGGTACCATAATGAGAGCCCTGGGCAGAACTGCACATGGTAAGTTAAGTCATCGGTTTGTTTTTGCCTATTTTGCTGCTGCTTTTTTTGATCACCAAGACATGGTCTGCAGAATTTAATCTTAGACCAATCTTTTATTTTCTTTCTTTTCTACTAATACAGCATAGATGAAATTGAAGCCAGCATGATTAACACTGACTTAAAAGTTTCTGTGAAATATGCATAGATTTGCAGTTTCACCATGTTTATAAATCTTCATAAACCAAACAAAACTAAGGCCAGATAAAGCAGAAGGTGTAAAAATATGTAAAATTTGCTTCCAGGTAGTGTTAGGGTATGAAGCACTGAAAAAAAATTTCTCTCACTATCTTATTAATGAAGATAAAATTTACTAAGGGAAAAAGCCTCTTAATGGAAAGTTGTTTGATTAACAAATTTCATGTGAACCTATCCAATATATAAATGGTAACATCTCCTGTGAAACAGCCTGTTTAGACTGATTAAAGTTTTAAATAAGAGATTAGCAAAAGCTGTTCATATATTGTAAAACTACCTTAGTGTAAGATGATATTATATATAGCCAGGGAGAACTGCTGTTAATCTAGCAGTTAACTCTTTTAACACCTAATATTCTGTTATTCCGCATCACATGCCATATTCAACTTCCCATGAAGACAGATGATAGAGGTAGGGTTTAGGTGTTCATTAAACTTAAAGCCAGGTAATTTATTATTAAACATATTTAAAATTTTTGTAGCAAGTGTAACAAATTCATGCAGGTCTACTTAAGTATACTATGATAAGTAGCAATAAAGATAATTACACAAAAGCAGCAGCAAAAACCCTTAAATGGCTGACTCAAATTTTCAGTGGGCCCCTTACTACTCTGTGCAATTTTTGAGGAAACTAGATGACAGTCTTATTTCTAATATTTACCAATTAGAAGGCTCATAGCTTTGTTCTCGACTTCTATGCAATATAGAAAAATAAACCAGTGAAGGCCTGTTCCTGAAGTATGGAAATTGCTGAATGTCATATTGGCAGATACTTTCTTCCGCTCTTTCTTAGAGATTGATTGTTCATTTAAACACACTATTTCTTCATTTCCAGTGAAACACACTGGCAGTAAATTCACTGGCAGGATATGCCCAAGTGTGTTTAGTCTGAGGCACTGGAAGAAGTTCAAGCCCACAGTATTCTGGAAAAATCTTTCCTTGTCTTCTATTAATCAAAAGACAAATAACTTTGTCAGCAATATGTGGCAATAGGAAACACACACATTAAACAATACCTCTCTTACTATCTTTCTTTATTGCCCTGCTAATTCACCACACAGACCTTCTAAGACTGATCACTCCATATAGTTTATGTGTCTATATATCTAATGACAAGAAAAACATAGCACTTTTTTTTTTCTACAGCTGTATCACACAAATTCAATTCCATTTCATGCTTTACATATTGCATTGAAAAATGTCTCATAATTCAAATTATGAACACTTTAATGCTTGGCCCCCATTTCCGTATCTCTTCAAAATAAATGACAAACGTTTACCTCTTTGCAACAGGGTCAGACAATTCAAAAAGGAAAATCTATACAGTGACCTAATTTGCACTTTAAACTTTTCAAGGGTCATAATGTCTAGTGTAGTCATGACTGTAGAAGTCTAAAGAATAAAGGGTTTATTGTGTGTGTAGACTGTGAAGTACTTGCATACTTATAAGCAGGGAATGCTGAATTGTTATAATTAACTGATTTATCTGGTGATTTATAATTTAGCCTTTGTTCTCATTTTGAATTATGCATGAGCCAGTGACAATTTTGGGGAAAAAAAAAAAAAGTTTATTTGTACCTTTTCTAATTTTAACTTACAGTTAGTTCAGCCACTGTTAGCTGCAATTGACTATCCTGTTTATAAAGTGGGAAAATTGCTCTGTAGAAGAACTTTCACAATATATTTTACTCTTATTTTTCCTAGTTTAGGAGGATGGTTTTTTTTGAAAGAGTGATTTTACATTGTTAGTGCTGTTCAATGAGAATGGAATTATTAACTGACAGTGACAATCTTGGTATCATACAATGCAGGGCTTTCAAAATCCCTAACAAGAAGCACCTTCCTTCATTGTTAGGTATTTTAAATCAAAACAGTGACTTTGTACAATTAACGCAGAAGATATTGCCTTTAGTGCATAAAATTAAACATTCCTGACCACCCTGTGGCTTGCACTATTTCTGTCATTTGCACTGTCATATCCTGTATTACTGGCTTCTGAAGCCTTTTTTCTTGGTCCACAGAGGTAATAAGAACCAGCAAGAACAGTCAAATAGTGGAATGTACTTTAAAAATATTTTAAAAGCAGAGATATTTTTGGCATGGTTTTAAGAACTGTTCTTAATTAGAATACTTCAGTATTCCATCACCATAGAATACACAAAAAATATCAGTGCTTGAAAAGTGTGAATTTATGGTTTTATGGAGGCTTTGCTTTGTTTTTATTTTTTAATTTTTCATCTCAGCTAACACCCCTACACAGCCACATGCTTAAGTATGGGTTTAAAACTAAGTATTTGGTAAATCTCACTCACTTGAGTGAGATTTTGCTGTGCTTTCTCACTAATTATACCTTGGACCTCAAGGCAGATATGTCAGTTTGACAAGTGCTGTATGATATTATGAGCTGCTAAAATCACTATAAAACACTTCATTTGAAAATAAATGTTTTCATAATGAATAAAGTTACATCCCTGAGCTATCTTATTTGAATGTTCAGGTGAGTGATGGAATAGTGAAATGACAATGGCACTGTTACAAATTACTAAAGATGGTTCAATAAAACAAGACTAATAACAGAAGAGTTTCACAGTACTATGTGAGCAGGCAAAAATTCTGGATTAAATTTAAGGCTGATAAAATCTAAACAATCTACATAAGGGAACACACTGATCTTTTACATGGAATGATGATTTCTAAATTAATTATTGCTGCTCACAAAAGAAATCTTAACAACACTGTGAATACAAGAAGCAAAATAGCATGTTAGAATTTACCATGGGAGCAGCTGAAAACAAAGTAGTATGTCAATGAATAAATCCACAGTAAACTATATCCTGAATACTGCATAAAGTTTGGTCCCTTCATCTCTAATATGTTACTTTGGAACTAGAAAATATATGGACAGGGGCAGCCTCAGCAGCCAGAGGTATGTAATGGCTTCCATACAAGGGAGATTGAATAGAGTAGAGTAGAATGATTGAGCTTGGAAATTTGGAAAACATCTACAGAATTATCTCTGGATTTATATTCTTTTCTTAAGCATCTCCTCTTAACAGTATAGGTGTTTAGTGTTAAATAAGAGGTAAAGGATCTGATCCTGGCCCAGTGGTGTAGACTGCCCTGTATCCAGACTGTGTATTTCTCTTGGCAAAAGTGAGGTGGAACAGTCCAAAAAGAAACCAAGGGTGTGAGCTAGTGAAACAGCCAAAGACCATCCAGAGCTTGAGTGTTCTCCCTGTCCATCCTCTATTTATCTATAAATAGTATCTGTAGCAATACAGATGTACTCCTAGAGGCAAGATTGTGGTCTAGATGAAATTTTGTGCTGAATTACTTTGGCTGCTGCCACATTCTTCTGCTTAGTGGTGACATGCAACAGGAGTTTAGATGTGAAGAACGAGTATACAGAGTAAACAAACATTGCACAACTTTTAAGATTACCTGCTAGAGGACAGTTTTGGTAGAGTATATAGAGTTTTTTGTAAGAAAGTATGCAGAGAGAGTAACTTATTTTTGCTGTCAGAGATATTTTCAGATTCCAGTTTGAACAAACAGCTGTTGTGCCTGATCTTTTGGGAGGAGAAGTCCTTTTGCATAAATGTATTGCTTTGGAAAACAGGACAGATGAGAGGTCTACCAGGGGTGGAATCAGCCATATTGGTTAGGATGCACTTCTGGTGATTTTGAGGGCTTTAGCTCATGTCAGGAGTGGATAAAGGTGCTGGAATGAGTATCAAAGCATCCCTTTCCTATCCTCATGGTTTAGTCAAAAGGAGCCCTTGGCTGGATTGTAGCTGGCAAGAACCCAACATTCAGCTTATGCTCTGTCCTTGCTTTGAGAGTCAGGATGGTCAAAGCCACCTTTTTTGACAGTTAAGGTCCATAATAGTTCCTGTAGGAAAGTGGCATTCCCCAACTGGTATTTAGGATAGATGTCTGTTGTTCAGCAGCAAAAACAGAGAAATAGATGTGATTATAAGCAAATAAGGGTGTTCAGTTGTCTTTCAGAGCATTCTTCCACCAGTGTCTGAGTAAATCCTTAAAGTTTGTGTAACTTAGAGCATGCTTCGAAGTGCTGTAACACTAGGCAGGGGAACATCCATGACCAGAGCAGTAAGAGAGTCAGGAAATTCAATATATATATTACACTTTGCATGCTTTATTAAACAAAATGAACTGGTAATGTGGTGGGTTTTTTCCTTTCCTTATGTACCAGTTTTTCCTCTCCATTTTTAATTTGTGTATCTGAATTATTTTTTAATATATTAATTGTATTTTAATAGTCTTTTGACTAATGAAAAGGAGAGGAATAGATATGGCTCCCAGCAGTAACAAAAGCTTAATTAGACATGGTGCTGATAGGAAAGTGGATAACAGTACTATGTGCATTTATGCTTTACTTTATATTTTACTCTAGAGGCAGCATGTTTTGAAAGTCTGTAAGTTTCAGAAGAAAGCAATGTGCAAGAGTTGCGCTGAAAGAAGGCTGAAGTACATTGGTATTGTCTTTCATAGTTTTAATTTTTGAGTCCTAGTATTTAAATTCCAGGGAGTCCATGAGTTTACCGCTTGGTAAAGTCAATGAAAAATATTGCAAATACAATTTTCTGAGTTTTGCTGGATGTGAATGATTTTTGCCTGTTTGTCTTTGGTGTGTTAAGGAGGAGTGATAAACTTGTAACTAGAAGTTAAGCTGCAGTCTATATTTTAAATTAAGAACAGAATGACGACACCAATTGCTTTGTGGAGAAAAAGACTTTTTCTTGTGTGCGTGTGTGTTTGTTTATTTTTTTCGCGTTTATCGCTTGTCTTGAAATATGCTGTTAAGTTCTTAGCAGCTCTCTCTTTTGCAGCAACCCTTGTTACCTTTCCAGTGTTCCAAATATAACATTTATTTTCCCATTTGTTAATTTTGGGGTTTTTAAATGGAGGCTTAATAACACCTGAGGAGAACCATTCAAACCAATTTTGAGTGTTATTATAATCTACCTAACTGGCCAACAATGACTTGTGCATTCACTGCAATTAAAAAACAAACAAACAAACAAACAAACAAACAAACAAACAAACACAAAACCAAAACCAAACCAAAAACATAATTAGATGTCAATAAATCTTTATATTCTTTAGGCTTCTGTTTCTCAGTCAGACTGGAACACCTTCCAGCAAAAAATAAATTAAATTAAATTAATTAAAATTTAATATTGGTCTCTTGGATCAAACTCCTTTCTAAAAATCAGTTTATTTCATTAAAAAAATGACACATTTTTATCCTGCTGTATTTCTTTTCTCTCTTGCTTATATTTTCTTAAGTTTGCATTTATTTATCTATCCTTCATGATGGTCAGTGAATCATTTTATCTGTTTCAAATCAGTGTGTTTTGTAAGCAATAACTGCTTAAATTTCTAAAGTTTTCTGTAACATTTTTACAGTTGAACTATTTTCTGTATACTTGTTGCTTTATTAGAGTTCTTTACCCCTCGGTACAAATTAAATTTCAATTCAAAATAAAAAATTTTTCCTTCACTGCACAGCTAATAATGTTAGAGACAGTTGTTAAATGCCTGAAAGGAATAGTTTAACTCACTCTTCATACATGTTTAAAAGTTAGCTCAATTCCACAAGAGTTAAGCTGGAGATCCTTTCTACACTGAAGTTACCAGAGTACCTCTCCCATTGTGTACAGTAATAATTTAGGGCAGGCTGTTTTGAATCAGAGGATATCTGGTTCATAAATTGAACAAGGAAGTCAGTTAATAGAAAAAATACCAGAACCAAAAGACAATGGAAAATTTCAGCAATTGACTGACAGCTCCTATAAAGCATCTTTTTTGAGTTTTCAGAGATATTTCAGAGATATTTCAGAGATATATTTACCTACATATACCAAAAGTGCAAGTTCACAGCTTTAGATATGGGCCATTACTCTAAGAATATTTTTAACATATTAAAATATGCACAAAATGTCCATTTAGCTATAAAAATTAACTATTAGTATATTCTGTGTTGAGAGGTCCATTGCTTAAGTTTCTATTGTTACTTGTTCAATTTCACAAATTAAGCAAAGTAATAAAGTAGCAGACCATGTTTTCTAGTCCTATGCATTGTCATCACTGTCATCATATATATTGTTAACTTGGAGGAGTTACGGAATCATCTGAATATTTCACAAGATAAAATCTTATGGATTCTCAATTTCCTCTCTAAAAGGAGAAGAATGAAAGCAATCAGGAAATTTAACATGTGGAAGTACACACGATCCATTGGAAAAACATTTCCCAGACCATCTAAACAGAAGTCCCACTGGGATTTCGATAACACACTCTTCACTACAGTTAAACAGTTTAATGGATTTGGCAGTTTAACAACATCCATTTCATTCTGAGTCTAACAGCCATGATTTTGGGTTGCTTTTGTTTTTTTTAAACTCGATGTAGCTCACACTCTCCTCACGCAGAGGGCAGCTTATACCTCTGTGTCTGATCCATATGCCATTTAAATCAACCTTTCCCCAGACAGACAAAATGACTAATGTCCAAAACATTATAATAACATTTGTATCTGTAGCTGAGGAGGGCCAGCACATATTAATTTGTCATTTCGTGTGTATTTATCAACCAGATTGCACACTGTTGCCATACTTAGGCTGTTAAAAGCCTTTGTTAAAACTAGTGCTGCTGACATCAAATGGCCTTCATTAGTTTTGCTCTAAGTGTATGCATATTTTTATAAAAAATTTATTATATATATTATAGTGTGTGTGTTTCTAAAAGACAGCAGGTTTTGAAAGGCTAATAAAAAAATCCAGCACAGTGTGAGCAAGGAAGTATTTTCCTCTCCTTTGTTGTATTACAGCTCTAGCATAACCTTAATGAAACTGTAGCAGTGGTGGAACTGGTACAATAGCAGCTGGTAGTTACCATGACAATAATAATTTTAAAATATTTTTTTATCCATAATCTTTCTGATCCTGCATCAATTGAAGAAACTGTATTAAACAACAGTTGAATAAATATTCAGATATTTCATTGTAATGGACTCCACCTAGGAAAACAGAGGAAACGTGCATGTAAGGTTATCTTCAACTTTGTGACAATTCTCACTTGATAAGAATGAGTCTGTACCCATTCATAGAATAAATGTTTGTGCCTATGGGGAAAAAATGTAATATAAATCTTAAAGGACCTACTATGCTAGATGAAAGATATCCTCACTGCATTTTATCACACTTACATTTATCACACTTAACATTAAGGTACGCCTCTTGAAGTATCATTGGCGAATGCATAAAGATTTTAGAAAGACAAATAAAAGTGTTATATATATGATCCAGATTATTGTATATTATTTCCTATTTCACAGTACACTGTACTCCATTGTACCTCTCCGAAAATAGTTCCAATCTAAAACATAGATTCTGAAAATATTAAAAAAGTTTATTTACAAATCAGAGAACGCTATTTTCTTGTTTCCTGTTGCTTGTCATTCATGAGCATTGAAGTATTGACATAAAGATACTTTAAAGCAGAAAAAAATTAAGATATCAGCATTCTTATTGCCCCAAAATTTTTCAGTGAAAGTTCTAGTGGAATAAATTGTGGCGTTTGTCTATTTAAATTAACTATGTATTGAATACAAACACCCTGATTCAATTAGTAGTGGTCAGTGAATCACAAACCATCACATTCTTATGCATGATTATCATGGTTTTGGGTAGGATAGATGTAATTTTCACAAGGAGCTGGGACAGGACACAGCCAGGACAGGTGACCCAAACTAGCCAAAAGGGTATGCCATACCATATAACATCATGCTCAGCATAAAAGGGGGCTAGTCAGGGAGGGGCAGCTTGGGGCGGCTCCGGGACGTTCTTAGTGTGGGCTGAGCGTACAGTCGGTCATCAGGTGAGAAATTGCATTGTGTATCACCAATTACATATATTCTAAGCACTGTTGTTGTTATTTTCCTGCTTTTTTGCTGTCCCAGTAAACTATCCTTATCCCAATGCACGAGTTTTACCTTTTTCTTCCCATTCTCCTCCCCATCCCACCAGGGAGGGGTGAGCAAGCAGTTGCGCAGTGCTTAGCTACTGGCTGGGGCTAAACCACCACAATCTTTCTGTTTATATACAGTCCATTTTTCAGATGAGTTCAATTCTTTTATGTAAGTATTTTTCTCCTACAAATAATAATAGTAATAAAAAAAGCCCTATAATTTTCAAAGATATGATTGTCATGGTTTTGCCCCAGCCGGCATCTAAACACCACGCAGCCACTTGGTCACTCCCCTCCTGGCCACATGGGAGTGAATTGGAAGAATGAAAGTGAGAAAACTTGTGGGTTGAGCTAAAGACAGTTTAGTAGGTAAAGCAAAAACCGTGCATGCAAGAAAAGCATGACAAGGAATTCATTCCCCACTTCCCATGGGCAGGAAGGGGTTCAGCCATGTCCAGGAAAGCAGGGCTCCATCACACCTAACCATTACCTGGGAAGACAAATGTCATCACTCTGAATGTCCCCCCCATTCCTTCTTCTTCCCCAAGCTTTTTATTGCTGAGTACAACATCATATGGTATGGAATATCCCTTTGGTCAGCAGTCCCCTCCCAACTCCTTGTGCACCCCCAGCCTACTCGCTGGTGGGGTGGTGTGAGAAGCAGAAAAGGCCTTGGCTCTGTGTAAGCACTGCTCAGCAGTAGCAAAAACATCTTCATATCATCAACACTGTTTTCATCACAAATCCAAAACATAGCCCCATACTAGCCACTATGAAGAAAATTAACTCTATCCTAGACAAAACCAGCACAATGATTTTTCTTTTAAAAAATCTTGGGACAAGGGTGCATTTGCAGAATAGCCTAGGCTTATATGGATTTGATAGAGTTCTTGATCAGCATGCTCTAGTAAGAACTTGAAGAAATGAAACAAGTATTCAAGCTCCAAAATTAAGATTTATCTCACCTAATTTTGATTGATGAGCCATATAGTCTTACACAGATTATCTCTGTTGTAAATGAAGAGAGGCAGGTAACTCCACAGGTTAATTCTGCCCTCTAGAGCAAATACTAAGAGAGTTTAAATGACTAATTAACAGATACATTAATTTGGCTATGATTTGAAATTATCAAGTAGTTATTTTATGTGGCCAGATTATAATGTCTGAAAACTTCTCAAGTTGTGCTTTAGGAAGTGTTTTGAGAGTGAGTGGCAGATACTGCATGATGTCATCTAAATCAAGGGATTATTGATTGGAAGGTTAGCATAAAGTATCACAGAATTTGCAGGTTTGGAATAGTTTTCATAAACATTTTTTCACAAATGTTACCAGAAAACAAGTATAACTCCTCACTGCTAAAAGTAATTCATAACTTTTAATCAAATAACAGGTTTGATTCTGTTTTATCTGTTCACTGCTAGGAAGGCTATGTTTCCTTGTATAGGTTCTCAACACTCCTCCAGGTAAATTACCTTCAGGAAGTTTACCAGTTCATTTCTTCTGGTCAAGTCCCTCTGCAGTATATACTGAGGGGTTTCTGAGGTCATCTAATCCAACCTGCTGCTCAGAACAGACCAAGTAGCTCAGGTCCTTCTCCAGTCAAACTGGAGTATCTCTAAGGGTGAAGACTCCACAGCCTCTCTGGGCAACCTGTTCCAGTATTTCATCAGCTTGTCTTAAAAAGATAGATAGATAGATAGATAGATAGATAATAAATCTACAACCTATGTTTCCATAATTTCTTGTACATGTATGACAGAAATACTTCATCAAATATCAGCCAGTCATTTTGGGATTACAATAGTCTGACTACTCAAACACTGCTTGAGAAACTGACAGGTTAGATTGCTTCTTTACCTGCCTGCAGGTGTTTTAGATGTGGCTCTGCATAACAGATATTGTGACTGCCATCTGGCATCTGATATAAAATGTACCCTGTAGCTAGAAACTTCTTATTTTAGACTGATGTGTACTTTTTCAGTATAGCCCAAGTATTCCTCATGGAAAGAGTTAGGTAGCGCCCCACACACTGTAGAATTGTAAAGAATTTATTCTTGTCTGATCTAGGACACATGTATTGAAGATCTCAAGCAGCAATCAAATACTAAATAATTACTACATTACTGATTTTGTCTTTGTACTACGGAAAATTTCATTATATTCACACTGGAGAAATGGAGAGGAACCCCATGAATTTCAACAAAGGTAAGTGCAAAGTCCTGCACCTAGGGGGAGCAACCCCATGCACCAGTATATGCTGGGGGCCACCGGGCTGGAAAGCAGCTCTGCGAGAAGGAACAGGAGATCCTTGTGGACAACAAGTTGAGCATGAGCCAACAGTATAGCCTTGCCTCAAAGAAGTCTGGGGTTGCATTGGGCAGAGCATTTCCAGACTGTCAAGATCCTTCCTCTCTACTCAGCACTGGTGAGGCAAATCTGGAGTGCTGGGTCCATTTCTGGGCTCCCCAGTGCGAGGACTTAGTGAAGCAAGTTCAGATTAAGGGACTGGAGTACCTGTAGGAGGTGGTTGAGAGAGCTAACACTTCATCCTGGAGAAGAAGAGGCTCAAGGGTACTTAGCAATATATATAAATACTTGATCCAGAAGTAAAGACAACTGAGCCAGACTCTTCTCAGTGGTGTGCAATGAAAGCAAAAGAAACAGTGGGCAAATACTGAAACACAGAAGGTTCCATCTGAACATAAGAAAGCACTATTGTACTGTGAAGGTGACCAAACACTGCCCAGACAAAATGGGCACACCCTGAAATAGCAAAAATTTTATTGAAACACAAGAAAAAACATTTTCAGTGTGAAGGTGGTTAAGCACAGGAACAGCTTAGCCAGAGAGACTGTGGAGTCTTCATCCTTGGAGATATAAAAAAACTGTTCAGTAATGTGGCCCTGAGCAACATGTTCTAGTCTGAGCAGAGAGAGTTAGAGTAGACAATCTCCAGAGATCCCTTCCAACCTCAACCATTCTGTTATTCTGTGCAGTAGAAATTAAAATAAAAACAGCATAGTGAACAACAATAATAAAAAGATTTAATAGCTAGCAAAATAATTTTGAGGCTTTACAATTCAAAGCTTACATTTTAATAGTAATGATACTAAACATAGGAGGAGAAAATGTCTGTCTGATAGAACTAAGAAATCTCAAGAAGTATATAGGACTATCAACATGTAAACAAAATAATCTTGACAGTACTGTGCAGAAGAAACAGGAGAAATTGCAACTGTTTATTCTGTACAAATAAATAAAATGTTTCTTTTATTTTTAATTGCTTTCATATTTTTGTATTTGAGTTGGACTTGCCAAAATTTTATGGTAGCAAATCTCTATCAGTTCACTAACCTTACATACCTGATTTCATCTTTAGTGAATAAGGATGATAGATAACATCTATGACACATTTTTCTTTAATGAGTCATTTTATATAATAATTTTTATAAGCATAACACAAAATCAGTTTTGGACATCAGTGTTGGCAATAAGTTGAGGTTTTGGGGGACGAGTTGAAGAATGGATGGGAAGCTGTATGGACTAATGAGAATACCGTGGAATACCAGAATACTGCTAAGGTAATATTACATTATAAAATAATAGTTAGATGAGTTTACATTGGATAGATTGACATAAATTCTTAAACAATGGAAAAACTTATACAATCTTTATACTTAAGAAGCTGACAGTTTCATCAACAGAGCTCTTGCTAAATTCACTGAACATCAGTTGCTAGTGCTGAATTGTTGCAAAGGGATCTCTAATGACTCGTACAAGGTTTAATGTTTTCCAGTCATTTCACTGACAGTTGGAAAATAAGTGTATAAAATCATGGGAAAAAACATGTTCAGTTGTTGGGGAAATATTATGATCCACACAACTTTCTGAATCTTTGATGTAAATCAACATAGCCTCACCAAAGCTAACGGAGTTACCTCTTTATAGCACATAAAAGATCTAAGAATTAGTGAACTTGAAAAAAAAATGAGGTGATTTGTTTTGAGAGGTGGGCTTATGTGAACCACATGAAGTTCGGCAAGCCCAAGTGCAAGATCATGCATGTGGGTTGGCGCAATCCCAAGCACATCCACAGGTGGACAATGGATTCAGAGTAGCTCTGAGGAGAAGGACTTGGGGGGGCTGATTAATGAAAAGCTCAATATGAGCTGACAGTGTGTGCTTGCACCCCAGAAAGCCAACTGTGTCCTGGGCTGCATCAAAAGAAGTGTGACCAGCAGGTCAAGTGAGGTGATTCTGCCCCTCTACTCTGCTCTGGTGAGACCCCACCTGGAGTACTGCATCCAGCTCTGGGGTCCCCAGTACAAGAAAGACATGGAGTTGTTGGAGTGAGTCCAGAGGAGGGCCACAAAGTTGATCAGAGGACTGGAGCACCTCTCCTATGAGGACAGGCTGAGAGAGTTGGGGTTGTTCAGCCTGGAGAAGAGAAGGCTCAGGGGAGACCTAATTGTGGCCCTGAAGGGGCCTGCAGGAAAGCTGGGGAGGGATTGTTTATCTGGGAGTGTTGTGATAGGACAAGGGGTAATGGGTTTAAGCTAAAAGAGGGTAGATTTCGTTTAGATGTTAGGAAGAAATTCTTCCCTGTGATGGTGGTGAGGCACTGGCACAGGTTTCCCAGAGAAGCTGTGGATGCCCCTGGCTCCCTGGCAGTGTTCAAGGCCAGGTTGGATGGGGCTTTGGGCAACCTGGTCTGGTGGAGGGTGTCCCTGCCCATGGCAGGGGGGCTGGAACTAGATGGTCTTTGAAGTCCCTTCCAACCCAAATCATTCTGTGATTCTATGTGGGGAAGAAAATTCCTGCATAGTTTCTCCTTTATGCACAAGAGATCGAACAGTTATAACAAATCTGCATAACTTGTAATAATCACAAATTCTGTCTTTCCATATACAGATGGAAAGAATCAGTGATAACAATAATAAATATTAAAAATTACACCAAATCATGATGTTATTTGAAAATCTTAGTAAAGAACAAATAAGTAAGAATTTTCCTTTTCTGTGTGATTCAAGAGCAGAAACCCTACTGAAATAAGGAAAAGTTTTTAATATTTAACTGTAATCTCAAAATAACTCCTTTTAATATTTATTTGAGTAGATAGAGATGTTCATATGAATTTCATAGAACAAGTCAATAAACAGAGAAATATATTTGGCAGCTATGAATGAAGAATGAATTATTTTCTGTACTCACTTGGTCTGAGAATGTTTTATTCCCTGTTATGACCTTGCATTATCCTATACCACCTCATCTTTCCTGCAGGGTTTTGGAAATATTTTGCTGTTCATGTGTTGGAAGTCCTTAATCACCTGTCACTGAATTCAAACTTTCAGGGAAATAAACTTCTGCTATACCTTCCTCCTGACTAGTTGGCATTCCTAGCTCCGTCTGGAAGGTTTTCAAGGACTAGGAGTGGAGAAATTCCTGCAGATTCTGTTGGAGGTTTTCCTTTACTTAATTTTAAGCTCTAAGAAAAGGATTCCATTTGCTTTCTTCTGTGGAAGAAAACTCAAGTTAACTATTTGTCTATTAAGTGTTTTGTAAAATGACAGTATGAAATATTTTCAGTTTTCCACCCTACAGCATTTACACACTTAGGAATTTTTTTCTGGAATTATTTTCAGAAATGTACCTAAGTCTGGTTTAATTGTTTTCCATTCTTGGTCAAGCATTTCACAGAATCCAGTTTGGTATGTCCAGCTATGTATATTGTCATAATTTCAAGTAAGTTTTTGTATTGAGAAACTTTTGAAAAATCTCTATTTGAGATGATGTTAGATTTTTTAAGATATTTAAAAGAAAACTTCCTTTTTTGTAACTAGGTTGTAACTACTCATTTTTGTTATATTTTTGAATGTATAGAAATTTCCCATCAGCAGCAGTAATGAATGTTTCACAAATACTACTTAATGTGCTGGCTACATAGCTTGCTATTTACACTACACTGCCATCACTGAATTGTTTGATTATTTCTTAGAAGCATTACATACATATAACCTTCTAGAATCTTCTATGTCTGGAAAAGCATAAACAGGAAAAAATAGATTAAGAGTTTCCTAAATCAGAGAAAGATTTTCTGTTTTTACAGACAGAGACAAGGCCAGTGTCTGCAAAGGTAGGAAAAATTAAGCCTAACGTACAGCTCTACTAAAATGAGAAAGGATTATAAAGCATATTGTTTCAAAATGACCAGTGAAGAAATACTTCAGCTGATTCCTAGCTCAGCTAATAGGACCAGCTTTTACAATGGTCACCTAGTACGTAGGAGATGGCAATCAATCCCTGATCTAAGGTCACCTATATCCTGTATCTCCATCCTACACCTTGTATCTCCACATACACAGATATTAGACATTATAGAAAGCAAGTATCATGACATTATTATGCATCGTACTGACCCAAAATTGTGGCTTGGACCCTAAAAAATTTCCTGCAGAAGCTGAAATTTATGTTCATCTGGAAAACTTCGCTTTACTAAGATGACATTTTCTGACATTACATGAGTGGCACACTAGCTAAATAATTAGTGAGAAGGATCATAGGAAAACACTGCCTGGAAAAAATGCAACAAGTGGTTATTAGATGACTTCGGTAGTGCTTCCTAATTCATAAACTAGTCTCTCTGCTCATATCATTGCCTAATTTTTTATCAGTAATAGATATAAACAGTACACATCTCTAGTAGATTATGAGCAGCCTCCTAGTGGCACGCCAGCAAGATTTCTGCAGCTTAAGTAAGGGCCTCTTACAGCTAAAATGACAATAGGTTTTTGCATCACTTTCATCTTGGGCATAATTTTGTGGAGTAGAAAGGAATTCTAATATAAAATCACTCTTCAGTGTAAGTTGCACAGCACAGAATGATGCCCAGTGCTTTCAAGTTGCTTAAGGGCACCCGTACTTATCTCTGAAGCTGTTTGTACTACCAGTTGAGTCTTTAGTATATATCCTCAGAAAGGCTTTCAGTATTTACTGGAGGTTAAGGCAGGTTCAAAAATTTAGAAGATAAGCCTTTATGTGGATCATATCTTCCCTTATTTGTCAAAGCCAAACTTGTTTCTACTCTGCATTTCAATTTCAGGCATGCTAAATAGTTTTCTGCTGTGCAGAAATCAAACATGAAAGATCAGAGATATTTGCCTTGGCTTCTGAGAGGTCAGAGTGCCGTTTCCTTTTTGGGAGAGAAATGAAAGGATGAAGACGTATAAAGCCTTACTGAGTCTGCTTTTATGTACAGTATAGACAACCTCCCTGATGACTGTGTTTCTCAGCAGAGGTATGAAGTAATCAGAACAGACTTCAGATATCATTTGTGTTTGAGTTCCCAGCGAGACTCTCTGTAGAGAAGGTGGTACAAAACAGCATCGCATAGTCTAACGTACTGAGTCTTTGTTTTAATAACTTGATGCTTTTGTTACCAGTCAATAGTAGTTGAGCTGGTGAGCCAGGCATCAGCTGAGCTCACATTCATGTATTTGGACTTGTATTTCTATGTTAATTTTGCATCTTCTGTAACTACAGCATTTTTCAGTAAATAATTTTCAGTAAATATTTCCAGATAAATATAGGAGATAATTTTCTGTTCTGTAAACATGTGGTGCTGATGTTATACTCCATCATGATATTCTGAAGTGTCTTCTGCATAAGAGTATTATCCACAACTTGATGAACAGCAAATTTAATTATTCAAAAAATGAAATTGATAAATCAAGTAAAAGCATTTCCTAAGAATTTTTGTATGTGAACTATAATAATATAACATGCTGTTTTAACTTACAGAAGAGAACAGCGGATCAAATTGAAGATTTTCTCAAATATTTGTAAGACTCATTGAATAAAACTATTTTGATTGTTTTTGTCATTATGTAGGTTTTTTAATAAAATAAGTATATTTTTGGTGATTGGAATAATTAAAGTTAAATTAAATTTAAAATATTTAAATATTTTTGTACTAGACAGTTGATACTAAATGATACTTGGATCTTAACAAGCAGCTAAATCATACAGGATGATTTATTCCTCCAGTCAAAACAGATTGAATTCCAAATATGAAAAGTTTATTATGAAAGCACAGAAGCTCCGCATCATAACAGTTTTATTAAATCTGGTAGTAAATTATATGAACTATAAGTGAATTTTAAAAAGCTCTATTTATTGACAATACATGCTTTTTGTTCTAAATTACTTCTACAGTTCTAATCTATGCTATATTGAATACATTTCAAATTCACCAGGATAAATTTAATATTTTATTTTATGGAACAACCTGGATACTTGCAGCTGCACTCAGGGAAAAAAAAATATTTTTTTACTTGCTGTGATTTCTTTGCAAACATCTGAAAAGAAATATGTTTCTGAATTAACATGATTATACTTAAACTGTGTGTCCTGGCTTTAATTGACATTTTGCTTTACTTTAGTACTCCCACCGCTACCATGTAGATCTTAGAATTACATTAAACACAGGCATATGGATCTACTTAACATGGTTTCACACTAAATTTGTACAGTGCTTGATCTTCCCACTATATAATGGCACTTTTTTGTTGCCAACACATTCATGCCCTACAGCTGACTGCTTTTATAGCTTTTAATTAAAATCTGAAGTGGAAAGTGTCTATTAGTCAGTGTGTGAAACCAGTCATAAAGAAGAGGTTGTACAAACCCTACATAAGATGGATAGCAGTTACATCACTTTTCCCACCTTTGTCTTCATGATGAAGAGAAGCTCATTCAAGTTAATTATATCAAAGTGGGAGGTCTGGGAGGCAGAGCCTATTTTGACAAGTACCCTCAATTACTAAGGACCTACAAATAAATTTGTAAGCCAGGAGTTTTATCAATATTTTATTGGCTTTCACACACTTATTAGAGAATCTCTCCTACAGTTTGTGGACTCATTTTTATTCATGAGGGTCTTTTTCTTTTAGACTGGCAGCTGACCTTGCATGTCAGGTTGCAGCTTTGGATATTCACTTTTTCTCTAAAAATGCATGTTTTCAGAATACCTTGAATCTACACACATTTCACATCTCCACTCCTGAATTTGAAAAATGTTAATTTCTTAATTTGTCACACACTCTATAATACATTTCCATGAGTTTATCTTATATGTGTATTTGACCATTACATAGACAGTTTCAGAGCCTCTTCTCACGAGCAGCACTGCTGCTTCATTGCCTCAGTAAATGAGACTGAAATTTGCCTCGTTCTCTTGTAGGTGTCTCCTCTTCCAATTCATAAGCACACTGCTAAAACACCCACAACAGATTTGAAATAATTTAAGAAAAGTCTTAATGTACTTTAACTGCTTTTGTTAAGCAAGTTTTTGTTTCCCTTTCGGAAAGAAAAGCAAAACAAAAAAACCCAATGCACCCCACCCCCCAAAAAAACAAAACAAAACAAAACAAACAAACAAACAAACAAACAAACAAAAAAAAAAAACAGCAAAAAAATATTGCACATTCTAATATTCCTTAACTTTCAGATTCATACTATTCTCTTTCTTACCTTCCCCTTAGTCTACAAATATCATTCTCCTTTCTAATGCCCTTCTCCTTTTCTTCCACAAATATTCTTTGCCACCTTCTCCCTGTTACATTACTTGCTTTGCATGTCCCTTCACCTCTGACAATATTCAGTAGCTTTTCTTCTCCTTCTTCTCTGGAATATATTTCTCATAAAGGTGGTTATTGTTCCTGGTGTCCCTGGTGATAGACTGTGATTTTTTTCAATGATTGCTTTTGGAATTTGTCTTTTTCTTTGTATTAAAAGAAGCAGCTGTCAAGAACAAAATTAATATCACGTGGTGGACTTCTTAAAAATGTTGGGGAAACTTAATTTTAAAAAATCTTCAAAAACAGCGTCATATAAAATGAAGTGATATCATTACAGTGCTCATAACTTTGTATCTCCTCATATTTAAATAAAAATCTGGATCATAATATATTAAATTAATATAAAATTATGTATACATTAATAATATCATTTAATCTCACTATGAATTTATAAATATTTTTTAAATTAATTAAACAAAAATCTGATTTGATTTTCTTCATTCCAGTAAAAGGAAATTTTTTATTCTTTTGAAGTTTTCAACACAGAGCACAACTTAAGGATTTCAGGCAATGAATGCTGATAGGCACAGCCTATGATAGTGAGTACAGAATGACTGGTAAAATAAGATGTGCAGAGATTGTTGAGCTAAAAAAGTTATATGGTATTTAATTTGATGCTTTACAGCCTGGCGTAGAAGATGAACTCTCTATTGCTTAAGCCTACATAGCTTGTAAAGATTTGGTAATTATACAAACTGCTATGTGTTCCAGCAATGTCATTATGTAAACTACTTTTGGTATTTATTAGTGTCATTCTGTGCTCTTGCAGTCACTGGTGTGCATCTAAACCCAAACTGACCAAGTCCAGTCCAGTGACAGGTTTTCATATTTTGATTAAAGGAGGCAGCCTTTCTGATTTTTCTTTGTACTATGAAGGAAGAGAGATTGATTAGCTGTGGTCTATAATGCATTTGCTAGAGGTCTGCAAAGAATTCAGTCACATGGTACCAACCTTCCTTTTGCTCAGTTGTTTCTTTCATGGCAAAGAAAAAAAAAAATCCAAGCCAACAACAAACAGATGTATCCTAACTTTAACCTATTTTATAGTCACATTTCCATGAACATATAACTCCAGCGAAGGGAATGTCTTCCCTAGTAATTTTGACTAGATATTTTAAAATTACTCTGGTCTCTTAAATGGCTAAACAAAAGTAAGATCGTATGTGGGAGAAAAAGGTAAACCTATTATGTATAGTAATTTTCCTGAGAAGTCAAATCATAGTGTTCTGGAACATAAAAATACACAATAGAGTGTATGCAAAGTATGTCATTGTGTGTTAGCAGCCATTATTTTATCAGGCAAAGAAATAAAGTATTTATATCAAATATCCATGAATGGGTTATTGACATTTTTGTATTAGAAAAACTTATGATACTTATTAACATCTAAGTACCCAGAAAAAATAATGCTTTCAGTTGTATCTGGTTTGGACTTTCAGAATCTTTACAGCTTTTTGGAGGTTCAAAGGGCCAACTATACAACAAATGCAAAATATACATCATTATATAAAAAATGGCTGAGTTTCAAATTATTTAAAAAAATAATTTAATAGGAAAATATCTTGTAAGTACTGAATTTCAATGGCTAAGAAATATTTTTTCAGGTGCAAAAGGAATTTTGGTTTAATTGGGCAACATGAAAGATGAAAGTTTGTTCAACAATATACAGGACAGGTGGTAATTTAATGACCTAATTCTTGATCAAAGGATTTTTGGATGCTAATAGTAAGAAATATTCATTTATACAATTCTCTGACAACCAGTCTACGCCAAATCTTTATAATATTCAAAGCTACTAAGTCTTGGATTTCATATCTGGAGGTCAAGGAAATGCAGTCCCAACTCAGTCCCAACTGGAGTTGGGGAGTCCCAACTCAGTCTGGTGGTCTGAAGAGTGACTGTAAGTACAGAGAAGAGCCTGAGGTTCTTTATCCCTCACTTTGAGGGGACTTGTGAGGACTGTATCAGAAGGATATTCTTTTTCAGAATGGACTTGTGCACATGAGATTAATTTACCTAACATTCCTTATTGGGGAAAAAAACAAACAAACAAACAAACAAACAAACAAACCACCCAACCAAAACCAAAAACAAAACTAAAACCCCCAAAAAACTCCAAAACCAAAAAACCCCCAAAAACCCAAAACCTAGAAAAAAACCCCAACACCAAGACAATAAACCAAGAAAAAATACCGCGAACAAACAAACAAACAAAACCTTATACACTTAAGTCACTTCAGTAACAGAAAACTTGAGTGCTAGAAATTTTAAATCTGAATCTAATTTCTATTTCATTTTTTCTACTCTTATCCTAAGGTTTCCCCCATCTTCAAGAGGCTGAATAAATAAAAGAAAATGATGGAAATGCATAAGCTGTTTTGCACTGTTCTGCATCTGGCACAAAAGCATATGTCAATGTACAGCATGAGGAATGAGGTTATATTTATAGCAGGAGTTAAGTAGAGTTAGTCCATCCAGGAGGACAACTTGGATGTGTGTAAAATATCTTAGAGACCAAAGATTCAGCACAGACCAGGACTGTCGTGGAAGGTTATTATCAAGATAAGTCTGTTGGGTTTGCAAGTACAAAGAGGCTACTGTACTGGTAACTCAGGAGGGATTTGAGGATTGCACCTTTTCAAATAGCTGTGTTTTTTATCAACTGCCTTCTATACACGGCATATTTCAAAGAAGTGTGTTTTGTAGAAGGTGCTACAGGGACTGATAAGTGAATACTTCATCCATTCTCACAGAATGCAGTCTTAAAACAAGCAGCTTCTGCCATGCAGACATTCCTCGAATTACAGACTATCACCAGTAATTGTGGCAGAGAAGGCTAGAGAAGAAAAAGGATGTTAACAATGTGTATTTGACAAAAAAGTAGTCAGGGACAGTCTTTCTACAGAAAACAAGCTATGCTTTGCTTTCTACAGATTTTTTTTTTTTTCCAACTTAATGGGATGGTAGAAGAGCAAGTAATTTTTTTTTTTTTAATGACTTACTGAAAAGAAACGTATTATCTGCTACAGGCCTTCAAAGAGTATGTTCTGTTAATATTATTAGTTTCTTAAAAATATGTTTCCCAGCTGATAGTTTTAACCAATTCCAGGAGTAGTTTTATAAGAGAAAAAGTGAAAACTGCTATGTTGTCACATGCACAGACTTAACTCTCTGAAACAATAAGGGAAGATTTTTATTTCCTGTTAATTTCTTTCAGTTGTAGTCTTTGTAGTTAGTGTATGCGGTATTCTAAGCTTGACATTTTCAGACACAGGCATAACACGAGCTGACAATGTCCCTTTATATCGTGAAGTAGAAGCCACAGGGAAAGAGCAAAAGAAAATAGTTTCTGTGGAACAGACAGACCATTTACCAGCGATAGCTTTCATTTTATATATTTCATGTATGACCTGTTGTGGAAAATCACTTTGTTCTCTGAAACACCTGTGGTTTATTGCTGAGGAAAGGAGAGATGGATTATTGTGGTATATATCTGGGGTTTTTTTGTTGTTGTTGTTTTTTAATCCTGTGGGTTTGGTGCCAAACAGCAAAATTTAGGAACATGTATGGGACAAATCCAGTTGCCATGACTATTTTCTCCTCCTCCCTCCTCCCAGAGAGTAGCAACCAGTACAAAATAAGCAGTAAACTTTCCTCCACATTGAACCACCACATTTTTTTTTTCCTTAGGAGAACATGGCAAAGATCAAGTTGCAGAAAAATAAATAAAACAAATTCTCCATTTGGTATACCTCCTTATATGATAGCTTTATTTTGTTCTTTTTTTGTACTGGATACTTCCAAGCCTCTGGTGACAAATGGATATCAATGGGCTTGCCATGAAAGTGCTGGAGATTTGGGGATTTATCATAGCCTGGGGTTGAGAAAACAGCCATCCCTCTGCTTCACTTTATGAAGTGTCACTGTGAGCCCTGGAGCTGAATGGAGACGAGTATTTTTCGTATTTGTCACCTTCCAGCAGTAGACACTGCAGGTAAGTGATATGGGCACATCTGTCATGCGGCAGGAATGCCCCGTGACCCCAGGCAGGCCTGAGGAGGGGGTGTTGACTGGGGTACTAGTGGCAGCACCTCATCCAGACCCTTTGTTGAATTTGGCCTGGGATCAGTGCTGCATGTAGCAGATCTACTGCAAACAGAATTGGCATGTGTCCAGCGGGCTGATTGATATGCCAACTACTGTTTCTATGGGAGTACTTGTTTTTCTGTAGTGTGGGTATTCTTTTTTTTTTTTTTGTGGTGGTGTTTTTTTTTTTTTTCTTTTTTTTTTGTTAATTCCCCTAACAACTGTTGCCTTTTTACCAGTCTTCACTGAAAGGCAGATTGACTGGTTTAGTGTTTTTTTTTCCTGCTATGAAAACTTCAACTTGTCATTTTAATTATGAATCTATGGGGCACCCATATACAAAGCAAATTATGTCCGAAACTGCCCGGAGCACTTCATAATCTATGGGTAATATATATTGCAGTTAGTCATTGGTGCTGACTATTCATGGAAATGTAAATTAAATAAAATTAGTTGCTTGGTCATTTAAGCATTGTTCTCATATTGTCACGTAAGCCTTACTATCAACTGAAAATAAATTATAATTCACGTCAATGCATATTAATAGCATCAGATTGTCATGGCAACATTTACATAAACATTGTCTGTGGCATCAGATGGTCATATGACAGTTGCACCCTGAATAATTATGTCTTTTAATAAACTGGTGATTTAGCTAGCCAGACCTTTGTCCGTTTCATTCCATGAACAGTATTTGCAGTTACAGATGTTGTGTGCATATGAAGCATTTCCTGGTGAACAATGAGGTTTTTGAAATAGTGTACAACCCAGGTCTGCACATCACATTGAATGATGAGGATCTAAAATGTTCTTCTTTCTTTCAAAAGTACATATACAATTGCAGGATCTTAATCTATGCAAATGGTATCCATAAGTGGCAGCCAAAGTTCTGTCATTCTCTTTCACTCCTGTGGCATTAAAAGTGTGATAGAAAATATGCGGCCTCTGCACTTTTCCAGTTCCAGATTCTGCCACGAAATTAGTATTCAACCTAATGTTTACAGGCTTATCCATTGTAATTAATCATGTTGTAACTGTAGAAAGATACCTAATACCCTATCCCTATACATTATTTAGATTATTTCTGTAGTGAAAGGCACAGGCAAGAAATTAATTAAATCAAACAGTTTGGGGTCTATTTTCCCACTGATGAACAGAGAATTTATACGCAAAACACAGGTTAGCATTAATGTAAGGCTCTTGCATAAATCACCTAGGCATCAATAGGAGCAGTGAGACTTTTAGTGACTTCCTTACACACTTCTGTACATCTCTGCTGGTCATCAGATGGTCATCAGATGGTTATCGTTCTTAGTGAGTGAATACTATTATAATGTTTTATTAGACAATGTAATGAGTAATTCCAGTCATGAACTGTGGGTGAAAACTCACAACACAGGCAAGCCATGCATACAGTTAGAATAAATGCAGGGACAAGCAAGCTTTCAATGCCATTGTAATTATGAATAGTTTATACATAATATCTGAAAAATAACACTGGTTATTTTTTGCTGGGTTTTCCCTGAAATATGCTATCTTTGCATATTACCAAAAAGGCTAAAAAAGCAATTAATCATCTAAAGAGTCTCATTAATGGGTAGCCTTTCTTCATATATTGAACTGCATGATATGACCAAATAATTTGGAAGGTGAATCACGTTGAAATGAAACCCTAACCTATTTTCTGGAGATGCTTGAAACTTCTAGTAACATCAAAGTAATTTCTGAGTATGATTTGATTACCATAGCACTTCCCCAATTCTTTCTTTTTCTGTGGTGAATCCTCTGCTCTGGGTTTTCATTTCTCATTGGCTCCATTTAATAGCATTTTTTTTCACCGATCTCCAGGTTGATGTTTTGCTTGCTCTGTTTTTCCTGATTATTTCCATTAGGACTGATAATAGCGATAGGTTATCCTGTAGGACTGATAATAGCAATATTATCCAACACAGGTAAACAGTGCTTTTCCATCATCTACTGCATTCCTCTCTCTTTCCAGTCCTTGATCAAGAGCCTGCTTACTTTGCAGTGTTCTTTCTGATGTGCTTTGTAAATAAGCCATCTTTTCTTACACATCTGGACATGCCATTCTACAGGGTTGGGCCATGTCCACTGTATTCTCATTAGTAAGCACAATGTTTTCTCAAGTTCATAGTTTAACTTTCAATTTTGAAAAAAGTGTGTGTGTGTGTTATTAAAAAAAAAAAAAAAGATAAAGTGATTTGATAATCAGTTGTGAGTTTTTAGGTATTGTCAGCTGCAGTAAATCAGCTTACTCAACTACTAGCTTCACAAGGGGTATATTTTTAAAACAATGATTTTATTTTTTTAAATGTTGAAGTTAAATATATTGAGATCCAGTCTTTATCTGGCTGCCAAACTTACATTTTTCAATGTTATTCAACCCTTTTTTAACCTGTACATCTAAAATATTATAAATTATGCCATTCATAATTAGCCTAGTGTTTTTCTGTAGTTTTAGATAACAAACCTCACTCTCCAATCTGCTCTTCATTTTTTTTTCTCATAAAGCAGAGAAAAAGTAAAGACTAATATGGTAGAAGGTCCCTTCACTAGCAGTAGTTGCTAATACATCAGAGGCGTTGTATAGACAACCTTATTCTAGGGAGGAGATATTAATCTTGACTATTTACTTTACTTATCTAGTTTTGCACTTTGTAATAATATTTAGTTTGAATATATGTAGCTAGCCAGGGGAAAGATCTGTACCAGGAAAACTTACCAATTAGAAGTTTATTCAATGCCAGTATAAGGCTGACATTATTCCCCAGTCTACAGTCATGACCATAATCATGACCATCAGTGTGGCTCCTTCTGTTGCAATACAGATGAAGAACAGCTATCTGCACAATCATGAAACTAGCATCACTCTGTTCCTATGGCTCATTAATGTGCTTGTGTATGCATATGATGTTGGAAACACACTTGCAAATAATTCATTCATTACCATCAGGAATTCCATCTTCTGGTTGTTGGCTGTATATTTTTGTGATATTTTAAAGACAAGTACCATTCTTTAATGAAAATGCACAAATGAGATATCATAGGCTATTAAAACCAAAGTGATTATTATGTAAAGTGAAACGAATGACTTAGTATTGGAGGTGTACATTTTTGAATCCTGAATTGCTTAGGGAATTGCGGGAATGAGGCAATGAATGTAAAATGTGGAAGCAGCAAAAAAGCTAGCGGTTTTGAAAGATGGATGACAGTAATTATCATGAGCAATGACTAACTATTGGTCTCCACTTTGTCTCTCCATATTTCTTTTTCTTTCTCTTTTTTTTTCCCCCGTCTTTTGAAACATTAACTCCAGACACTCATTTGCAAAATGTGAGCATCTTTCAATAGTCTAAAAAGCATAGTCTTCACTAACACTTCCTAAAACTTGGTCTATCTTCTGCACATCAGAGAACATCTATGAATATGGACTTATTTTATAACATTGATAATAGCTTATACTTTAGTTACCACAAGGTAAAGAATAATTTACAGTATTTTATTTCTCATATATTACAATGAGTTTAAGTATTAGCTTTCATGAGTTTTAGTCCTTATTCAAAAGAAAAGCTTGCATCAACATACTTAAAATGCTGAAGAACTTTGTCCATAAATGATTAAGTCTACATTCCTGTGTTTGTTCTCAACATGTTGTCATCCTCCTAGTCATCTTCAGTGAAGGTGAATTCTTCCTTTAGTAAATAAAATAACCATTAAGAATGAGTTGAAAAGGGGGAGTTTGCACACAGGAATATGTCATGGAAATGTCTGCAAGTGAGACATAGCATGGGAAATGTCTAGCAATAACTGTTTCAGACTCCATTGCCAACAAAAGTGCTAACTTGTCTGAACCAGCCATGCATTGTAATGAGAGGGAGTTGGAAAAGAAAGGATATGGTGCTGAGAAGACATAGAGTGTCAGCAAGAAACATTGACCAGAGAAACACTATGTGGAGGAGGGGTAATGAAAAAAAAACAAAAAAAAAAAAAAAAAAACAAAACACAACAAAAAAAAAAAAAACAAAACCCCAACCCCCCCCCCCAAAAAAAAAAAAAACAACAAAAAACCAACAAAACAATGAAACAACCAATAAAACAAAACATAACAAATCTAAACAAACCAAACACCTCCTCTCCCCCACTCTGTGGAAACAGATCAGCTTGGAAGAAATGAATCCTCTTCCAACTATGAGACTGTTTTTGCAGAGTAGCATTTTCAGGCAAGTAGTGTGGAAAACAATGGTTTCTTTAGGAAAATATCTAGACTGACTGGGAGAAAGTTAGAAGGCTGAGTTTGGAGGTGAAGAAAAAATTAACCAAGTGCAAGAAACACTTTGCTGTGATGGAAGGGATGAGGGGAAAAGCCTGATATGAAATATAAGAGTAAGATGATAACAAAACAAAGTAAGAGAAGAAAGACATAAACAAATGAAAGCAAAGTGGTATTTTCAAAGAGGGAAAAAAATAAATGAAGAGAAGGTAGTTAGGAAAAACATGTAAAAATTAAAAGCATCAGAAGGAAAAAGATAAAAATCTAAAGTCAGTAGAAAATAAAAAAGTATTCTGAAAGAAAGAAAAATGAAGAAAAATGAAGAAAATGTACCCTCACATACAGCTTCATACCATTTAATCTTTCAAGAATATGGCAAAACCACAGACAACTTTGTTGGATTCAGAAATGGGTGATTTAAATGTGCTGAAGGTTAGAAAATGTGTATAAGCGTGTTCTGGCTGCTCCCTGACTGCAGAGATTAGCATGGCTGGGGACGTTGTCCTGACTTCAACAGTTCCCCCGTCATCTGTAGCGTGTGTTGCAGCAGGGAGCTGTGAGCAAGTAGGTAATGCTGGCAACCAGTCTCTCTGGTGAGCAGTGGAAGGGGATTTTAGCTGGAAGCTGGTTTTTATGTTCAGTGCTCACATTGCGGGAGGGAATAGTTTGTTGTGTTACCTCTGAAGTGCTTAGTATACTTCTGAGTGCTGTAAAACAATTAATAATTATGTATTAAAAAGTTGTAACTAAATTCCATTTATGGATGTCTATAAGTTACCTATTAAAATCAATAGTTTTAAATCTATTTAGAATAGGCATTAGATGCATCCCAGCTTCTCAAGTTGTTATTGATTATGTTTATTGAACTAACTTCTAAAAATAAGGAAGCAGCTTTCAAAAATTTCATTCACTTCATCAACCCATGAGGACATAATGAAAATACAGTAAATGATACAGTGGCAAGTTATTGATTCAGTCCTTATAACTTAATAATTCCAATAAGAAGCAGGCAAATGCAGAAGTCTGACACAGACTTTTTTCTTTACTTTTTTTTTTTTTTCCTCTAAACTTGGCAGCCATAGGAACTTAATATAATTCAGAGTCGGAAATAGCATGAGATAATATCTCTGTAGATAGTTTACAAATTACCTCTTTCTTCACTCACCAGATTTTCTAATAATCTCTGTATATTTCTAAGATTATAAAACAGTAGTTATGATTAGAAAGGTAGCGTGGGCTGTCTTCTAGTTGAAAATTTTTATTGTTTGTCTTCCTGGTTCCTTTTGTCAGGAATAAACCAAGAATGAAATGTTAAGGACCACTTATAAGGATGATTCTTGTTTTTCTTTTAATTTACATTACTTTATATTGAACAGCTCCCACAAATTATAGAGCATATTTTTCAGAAAATTTTAAGACCTTTAAGAATCAAACACATTGCATTGGGTCTGGCTGGGGTAGAGTTTATTTTCTTCCATGGTGCTGCATTTTAAATTTGTGACCAAAACAACGCTGATAGTACACCAATGTTTTAGCCATTGTTGAACAATGTTTGTACAGCATCAAGGCCTTCTCTGTTTCTCATTCTCAGTGAATAGATTGGAGGTGGGCAAGAGGAGGGGGTTTAGGAAGTTAGCCATCTTTTGCTCGGGAACTCGATGGGCATTGGGCTACCTGTGGGAGGTGGTGCGTGATTGATTACCTTTGCATCACTTGCTTTGTTCTGTTTTCTTTTTCTCTTCTTCTACTTCTCCTCTCTTATCACAAACTGCAATTTGAGTTCTGCTTGGTCAAATTGACTTCTTTCTCCTATCTTTCCTTTGTGGTCCTAATGCATTTGCTTACTGAGCTGCACTACTCTGCATCATCAAATTCTTTCCTTGTGCTTTATTAAGTCATTTAACTTATTTTTCTGAAACACTGAGAGACCTAAGTTGTGCTGAGTATGCATAACTGGAGTAGATGTAGATTTCTTGGAGAAGGAACAAGCATGGTTTGTCACAGCTGATTTAACTGATGTCCTGTTAGAACTAGAATTTCTGTGGCTGCATTAAGGTTTCACTGATCCCAAGCTCATATACCAGCCTCATTGCTGTCCTTATTATTACTGGCAGAGCACTGTATAATGTGATGTAGAATGACAGAATCATAGCATCATAGAATAGTTTGGATTGGAAGGGACCATTAAAGGTCATCTAGTCCAACACCCCTGCAATGAGCAGGGACACGTTCAACTAGATCAGGTTGCTCAGAGCCCCATCCAACCTGACCCTGAATGTTCCCAGGGATGGGGCATCTACCGCCTCTCTGTGGTGGGGCATCTACACCTGTTCCAGTGTTTCACCACCCTCAACTTAAACAAAACAAAACAACAACAACAACAACAAAATTTCCTTATATCAAGTCTAAATGTACAGGGTTTTTTTAGTTTTAAGCCATTACCCTTTATCCTATCACAATAGGCCTTACTAAAATGTCTGTTCCCATCTTTTTTATAAGCCCCCTTTAAGTACTGGAAGTCTGCAATAAGGTCTTCCCAAAGCCTTCTGTTCTCCAGGCTGAACAATCCCAACTTTCTCAGCTTATCCTCATAGGAGATGTGTTGCAGCCCTCTGACCATTTTTGTGGTCCTTCTCTGGACCCGCTCCAACAGGTCCATGTCTTTCCTGTGCTGAGGACCCCAGAGCTGGACACAGTGCTCCTGGTGGGGTCTCATGAGAGCCAAGTAGAGGGGCAGAATCACCTCCCTTGACCTACTGGTCACACTTCTTTTGATACAGCCCAGGGTACAGTTGGCTCTCTCAGCTGCAAGTGCACATTGCCGGCTCATGTCCAGCTTTTCATGCACCAGTACCCATTAAGTCCTTCTCTTCAGGACTGCTCTCAATCATTTCATCCCTCAGCCTGTACTGATACTGGTGGTTGTCCTGACCCATGTGCAGGACTTTGCCTCATGAGGTTTATATGGGCCCACTTCTTGAACTTGTCCATATCCCTCTGGATAATGTCCCATCCCTCAGGCATGTCAACTGCACCACTCAGCTTGGTGTTTTCAAACTTGCTGAGGTTGCAGTGGATCCCACTGTCTCTGTCATTGATGAGGATATTAAATAGTACTGGTCCCAGTACGGACCCCTGACGGACACTACTTATCACCAATCTCCATCTGGACATTTAGCTGCTGACCACTACCTTCTGGATGCAACCATCCAATCAATTTGTCATCCACTGAACAGTCTACCCATCAAACCCATATCTATCCAAGTTAGAGAAAAATGATTTTGTTAGAGACCATGGCAAAGGCCTTACAGAGTTCCAGATAGAACATCCATAGCTCTTCCAATGTCCACTGATGTAGTCACTCTATCATAGAAGGCCATTAGGTTGGTCAGACAGGACTTGCTCTTGGTGAAGCTGTGCTGGCTGTCTTGAATCACCTCCCTGTTCTCCATGTGCTTTAGGATAGCTTGTAGGAGGATCTGTTCCATGATCTTCCCAGGCAGAGTTGAGGCTGACAGGTGGTAGTACCCATGCTTCTCCTTTCTACTCTTTTTCAAAATGGGAGCAATGTTTCCCTTTTTCCCTTCACCAGGGACTTCATCCAACTGCCATGACTGTTCAAATATTGTGGAGAGTAGCTTGCCAACTACATCAGCCAATTCCCTCAGGACTCTGGGATGCATCTCGTCAGGTCCCATAGACTTAGGAATGTTCAGGTTCCTCAGGTGGTCAGGAACCTGATCTTCTTGTACACTGGGAGGCACTTTGCTCCCCCAGTCCCTGTCTTGCAGTGCATCCACTGAAGAGGTGTGGGAACAGAGGTCGCTAGTGAAGACTGAGGCAAAAAAATTGTTGAGTACTCAGTCTTCTCCTCATTCGTTTTTACCAGGTTGCTAGTCATCTTCATCAGAAGGGTATGCTTTCTTTGACCTTCCTTTTCTGGCTTACATACTTACAGAAGCCTTTCTTATTATTCTTTGTGTCCCTTGCCAAGTTCAGCTCCAGCTGCGCCTTGGCCTTCCTGACCCCATCCCTACACAACCAAGCAGCATCCCTAGACTCTTCACAGGATACCTGTCCCTGCTACCACTGTCTGCGCATTTCCTTCTTGCCCTCTAGTTTGACCAGCAAGTCTCAACTCATCCATACCAGTTTCTTGCCTTCCTTTCCTGATTTCTTACACCTGGGGATTGAGAGCTCTTGCACTCTATGGGAAGTCTGCCAGCTGTGTTTTGTCTAAATATCTGTGAGCTCTGTTTTGGTCCTTTGTCCCTGAAGGCAATTTCCAGGGGGTCCTTTCGACTAACTCCTTGAACAGCTGGCAGTTTGCTTTCCTAAAATTCCAGGTCCTGACTTTACTCTTTGCCTAACCTGTATCCCTCAGGACTGTGAAGAACTCCACCAGTGCATCATCACTGCAGCCCAGGCTGCCTCCAATCTTGACGTCACCAATTAGATTGTTTGCATTGGTGACCAACAGGTCCAGTATCACATGGTACTTCTCCTTCTATGTCAAAGAGACAAGTCATTCACTCTTTTCTCCCTTTGTGAAAAACCGTGTTGCATTGTGGTGTATTGTAGTTGTGGAGTGGCGTTTGCAGTCCAGATAAGCTAAGCTATTATATTTGTGACTATTTGGAACAATATATTTTCTACATGGACACATGGAATTTTGATAATTTGTATTCAGTTCATATAGCCTCAGTTTCCTGATAACATGTTTCTCATAATTGATATTTTTTCATGTAGTTACTGTACAAATAGAAGGACGGATTGTTTTCTAATAATTAAATCACTTTCCTGTTGTATTTTGTCCTGGTAGTGGTGATGGCTTCGTTTATTTCTTTGGTTTTACTACTATGTTATGTTCAGGATCTATTTTTTGAAAGCCTTTTCATCACTTCTGAACTTAATATATTGTCTCAGCAGTGTGAGGTGAAGTACAAATCCCAAAGACGTATTGTCACATCTTGCTCAGTAGTTTACAGTACTGCTAGATAGACAATCTATTAAATAAGAAGATAGGAAAGAAACAGGAATGAAATTAATTTAGAAACAAATTAACAAATTACATCATCTGGCATTATAATTCAGTTCCTAGATTCTGCAATTATGCACAACTAATCTCCTATGTCTGTATTATTAAACATTATTAAAAAACTGAAGTGTGTTTTTAAAATTAAGATCCTTATAATATATAAACACTGTTTTCAAAAATCTATAAAACATACAGAAATGTATACTGAAACATCTAAGTTTGGTGGTTACAGTAGCTGCAATGTTTACATATTACTGGAGAAATACTGTTAAGAAAATTCTTGCCTTTTGATGCAACTGTATTGGTGGATTTTTCTATGGTGCAGCCTGTTCTTGGAGCTGGAAATAAGGTGCTGAATGTCAGAGACTAGACATAAATTAAATAATCCATCTTAAATACTAACATGTATTCATAATTTCTTAATTTTGAATTATGTCTTATTTTTTCTTATGATATAAAAAAAATACTCTGAGTATTCCATGTGATGGTGAAAAACTTCATTGTGCCTTTATTCCATTCTTCCCCCCTCCTTCCCCTTACTTCAAGCAGAGCAGTTGTAAAGTTGTATATTTCCTACAGCTAATGAAGTATGATTTGGGAGTTCCTTACAGTAAACTGATATAAAACAAAATTATCCATGTAAGTGATTAATGTGAGGAAGATCATGTATGAATTATATAATTCTCTGTCAGTGTGAGCAGCAAACCTGAGGCTTCATATATAATTGAAGGTTGATGCATAATTGAGTGTAAGTATTGGCTGATGTATAATTGACTACAAATCTGATTTATAACTTCATTGTTACTGGCAAAAAATCACAATAATTTTGTGCATGTGAATTTCAGCTCAGTGTTTTAGCTACAATAACGTGTCCCACCTAAATGGAATGAGATTGCAAAAAGTAGACTCAATTCATAGTTTTATTATTTTATTTTTTTTTAACCTTTATAGAAACTGGATTTTAAGTGAAGGGACTTAAACACTGGCTGCTATCCCCATTATCATTCTTAACAATGAAAGCAGTGCTGGGATTTTAGGAAAATATTCTTCCACAGGTGCATCACTGAGACATTTGAAAATTTTAATGGTAATACTGGAAGGAGCACTTTCCATAAAATGAGATTTTAATCCAAACACTCAGTTGGTATGAATCAGCACAGTTCATTGAAGAGGACGGCAGAGCTCCAGTGTCTTTGAAGTTTTCCCTTTACCCGGTTAGAGTTATGGGTTAGACTGCCCCTCTGAATGGAAAGTCATGTGAGATAATTATTGCAGGACTGAAATTCTTTTTAAACAGTGAGTAGTACAGTTAGCAGATCTGCCTGTAGGAAATGAAAGGAAATGAAAGAAGAAGCAGTTACATGAAACTACCTGTGACCAACTTTCTTTTCTCCTAGTGAATCAGTTTACACATACTTATTCAGAAACTACTGTGCTCATAGCTCATACCTATTCCTGGTGCCAGGAATGCTTGAACCTGACCGTGATTTCTCCAGACAAATAATAGGGATATTAGGTACTTCTTGAAAGTTATTACGACTCTGTCTAGACAAGTGCTTACCCATGAAGTAATAAGCTGCCACTTTAAAGTAAAAAAGATTCCTTATCTTTTTAAGGTTAAGCAGGTGGTGAGGTGCCTGTGACATCTAGAGCATTACAATTTCTTGTTCTCAGCACTTAAGCTGCCTTTTCAGATTGAGCAAGCTTTGTAGAATTTCCTTTGAACACAAAGAAGAAGTATGTATTCCTGAAATCAAGACCCGATGATATTAATTTCTTCACTTTCAAAAATAAACCATTTCAAACAAACAGGAATAGTTTTAAAATTTTCCACTGGCCTTCTATTTGGAGTTTAGTGCTACTGTCTTATTAATGGAGTACAGAAAAAAAAGATCCAAGCAAAAATGAGATGTAGCGGTAGAGCCCATAGTAGTTTTCTTGGTCTCTATCCCTTTAATTCAGAAAGGTATAAAAGTGTACGAAGTTATGCTTTGATCAGCAAATTGTTCTGTTTTGAAATTGTTTTGTTAGGAACAAGAGAGTGCCACAAGAAAAGTAAGTTTCAGCTGATTAGTTGTTCATATCTGGTTGTCTACATATCCTGTCTTATCAATGGGAAGACATAAATATATTTACAAGGATATTTTTCTCACTCGTTCTAAAACAAAGATCTAAAATCAGTTTAACTATGTTCTATGGCTACTCTCCTTTCCTCCCCATTAACTTTATAGCAGATATCTGAAGTAAGCTGAGAGAAATCCAAACCAAGATATCAGAGTTTTAGGTATTATTTTTTTTTTTTCTTTTTTTAATACAAAATACAATACATATGATCTTTGAGAGAACCCAGGTATTTAAAAGGGTAGTCTTAAAGCTAAATTGACTTCTTCCAAGCACATCGTACGCTAGAAAATGGACCACTGATGTGTGCTAATAGGTTCCCTATTACGTTAGTATGGGATTCATTGCTCTGACATGATACACTGGCTTAATTACTTGTATTTGTCTCTCATGCTTCTCCATGAACAGAACTCTTAAATAAAGCATACAATTTTTGTACTAGAACTTTTATAAAATATATTTTATGTTTTACTTTCACATTTTGGATTCATCTATTGGATCAAATTCACCTCTTGGCCAATGAATCCTGCATTACCATTTTATAAGGCTTTGCAGAGTGGTCTGTGTATAATTATTTACACTTTTTATAGAATAGCAAAAATGATTCTTCTTTGGCCAGCTAAATATTTGTGTTGTGTGTGTTTGGTGCATCAGGAGTTTTGTGGTTTGCATCTATATTTAAATATTGATATACATAGTTCTTTCTAATAACTGAACTTGAAAATTGTTTAGTTTGGTTCAGATTATTAAAAAAAATATGAGAATTTGTTAATTAAACATTGAAAAGACCATCTTTTTGGTTGAAGTTATGTGAGTCTGAAGTTATACCAAGTAAGATTTACTTTTTTTAAAAAAACCCTTATCTTTCACTTCAAAAATAACTGAATATCCCCGTCATTAATTAGGAATTATTCAATCCCAAGCATAAATCTTACAGACAAACCTGTGACAATCATGTGGGTGAGTCAAAAACTTCTGAATCAGCATCTCAATGGAAATTCTATTTCAATCTAAACTGTAGGA
>VXBL01008314.1:14740-59617 GCA_013400195.1 Aramus guarauna | reverse complement strand
AAAAAAAAAAAAAAAGCGCTGTCTTTCAACCATCATTGAGCTGCTTGTGCTATTAGAAGTTGCAGTTATATGAGGGTAAAACCTACAAGTGCAAACATTGAACCACAGAAGTAATAATGATTCTTTTGCCCTTTAGTATTTGGATGATAAAAATCTAAGACTAATACCAATCATTCAATTTCCTGATATCTCACCTTTTCTTTTTATTCTTTTTGTTTCTTGTGCTTGAACTATTTTTAAAAGAGCAGAATAATTTCTTCCTGATACATGGTGCTTAGTATATGTTACTAATTCAAGGGTTTCAGAAAGACTGCAATATTTCTTTCAAAAACAAGGAGATCAAAAAAGTGGGTAAGTGCAATGAAGAGAGATGGGCCATTAGGGAAGATTACACCAACTTTTATTTTGGTGGCTAACCTGTTAATAAAGTCAACACTATGAAGAAGTTAAGTTTAAAGTATATGCAATGAAGGTACATTCTACCTAGAAAAAGGAATACAGCTACTGTTTATGACTCTTACAAGAGGCCATATGCAATAAATAGATAAATAAATAAAAATCTAATATTTAAACTGAAATCTGACATTTAAACCAAACTAAAAAAAAAAAAAAATAATAAATAAAATTGCCTGGTAAATAGTCTCCCTCCCCTCTAATAATCAGACTCTACCAGTAAACAAAACAAAACAGAACACTGCAAGGGAGCATTGGTTTGCAAGTAAAGAATAACTTGAAATTTTA
This sequence comes from Aramus guarauna, assembly GCA_013400195.1. NCBI lineage: Eukaryota > Metazoa > Chordata > Aves > Gruiformes > Aramidae > Aramus > Aramus guarauna. The sequence goes on along the minus strand of VXBL01008314.1, from coordinate 58,876 downwards.
GAGGTCTTGTTATCAGCAGAACTGCATTTACTGTAGGGGAACTATAACAATGTATCAAATAAAAATAGATGAGTGTAGTGTTTCTGATATAAAAAAGAGGATGTTGACAAGGTTGCTGTGATTACTAGACAAACCAGTTTATAAGCCAAGCTTATTTACATTGTCAATACATTTAGAGAGATAGTTATACAGAGATAGGAAAAGGTTAGATGGAAAACATGCTATTATATATAAAAGTGCATAAGATTTTATGTAATGACACTCTGCCTCTAAAGTACTATTCAAGTCAATTTAGCTCAATAGTCAGGTTTCCTGAACTGATATAATGGATCAACAGTGACCATGGGTAAGGTGAATCAGATAATACAGTGATTCTGTTAGTTGTTTTATACGTGTGTGGTTTCAGTATTTTTGCTTTTGTAAATATTTTGTAGGAATGTCAGGACAGTTTCTTAATATACAATGCAAAATGTAATATCTCCCTCTTCTGTAGTGGGGAAAACCAAAACCCACTCCCCCTCTCCCTGCTGCACTCCTCCCCACCCCAAATTTGTTTCTTTGATATACAAGAAATGATTAAATTCTCCACAAGAGTGCAAAATCCCTTTACCTGCATTTACTTTCAATGGAGCCTGCCGTGTATAATGTAATTGGAAAAAAAGTGTTCTAGAAATGCATAATCTTCTTTAGAACCAGTAGTCAAAATTTTGTTTTAATTAGTTGCAGATCTATTCCTTTCCCTATCCACTTAAAACTGAAAATACTTTCTGCTGTGGAAGGCTAACACAAGTGTAGCTGACCTAAATATAATTAATGAGCACCGAAGTGAGGAAGGCATTAAAGATGAAGCTTGTTGATGACAGAAAACATTTGTTGCAGGTTAATAATCTTCTGTTGATTGGGTTATTGATGCTATTCCCAAGATGTGACCATGGCAATTTACAGGAAAATTAATACTTCTTTGTTTCCACCCCTAAATAGTAGTACGTCATGACATAACAAAAGAAAAGGTTGATATGCCACCTAGGTAATTTAGTTGCAGTGCCATTCTTATGAATCACAGCCAAGTAATTAATCTTTTACCTAGGACACAGTACTAGTGATATTAATAAAACATGGGAACACTAATAGTTTTTTATATAAGGAAAAGAAAATACCTGTTTTAGGGAGAATTAATACTTTGGCAGAAATATGGAGAAATGGAATTATGTTATCGGTGTATCAAATGTCTTGTTAATGGATATTGCTACTGTACAACAGTTGCACAGATGCAGGAACTGAACCTGGATGAATATATACTAAATTTATAAATGTTGCAACAATAAGATTTGTAGAAAATTTGCTACTTTGTATGCGGCATGTATTGCATTCAGTCTAATTGGTTTTTCATGGATTTGAAGACACATTCTACAGATAGGAGTGCATCTGTTTTCCCCAAGACACACATTATTCTGATTAAATATTTGAAATTAAGATGGAGTGATTTCATGTGTTAGTTTTGATTGTGCTGGGTGGTTCAATGAAAAAAAAAATTGGCAATCTCTTATAAGCGTTTCAAAAATCTGAAGTGGCATGACTTTGTGATTAAAATTGTTTAATTAGCATTTCCTGAAATACTACGAATTAAAAGGACAGAATTATTCTAAGAATTATCTGAAAGTTTTACACTAAAAATGTCTTTTTTTTCCACTTCTGCTTTTTTTTTTTTTTTTCTTCCCCCACATATCTATATCAGATAGTAGACCAAAGTAGTTAATTCAGTCTGTATAACTGAGGTAAATTTTCTTGTTAATTTTCAATGTGTGCTGATTCCCAGACTGTGGCCATGCATTCTTTACAGCCTCTCTGTCTGAAAGTTTTTGTTTAAATAATATTTGGTGAGTGTCTAATATGGGACATATTTAAAAAAAAAAAAAAAAGCAGAACAAACTTATTGTCTTCTAATTTTGCAAGTAGAATCATTGAATCACAGAATAGTTTGGGTTGGAAAGGACTGTTAAAGATCCATGTAGTCCAAAACTCCTGCAATAAGCAGGGACATCTTCAACTAGATCAGGTTACTCAGAGCCCCATCCAACCTAACCCTGAATGTTCCCAGGGACGGGGCATCTACCACCTCTCTGGGCAACCCTTTCTGTGAAGAAATTTTTCCTAATATCCAACCTAAACCTCCCCTGGCAAAACTTGATGCCATTTCCTCTTGTTCTAGTGCTTCTTACATGGGAGAAGAGACCAACACCCGCTTCCCTACAACCTCCTTTCAGGGAGTTGTAGAGAGTGATAAGGTCTCTCCTCAGCCTCCTTTTCTCCAGGCTAAACAGCCCCATTTCACTCAGCTGCTCCTCATAAGGTTTGTGCTCTAGCCCCTTCCCCAGCTTCGTTGTCCTTCTTTGGACACGCTCCAGCACCTCAGTGTCTTTCTTGTAGCAAGGGGCTCAAAACTGAACACAGCACTCGAGGTGCAGCCTCATCAGTGCCTAGTACAGGAGGACGATCACTTCCCTACTCCTGCTGCCCACATTATTCTTGATACAAGCCAGGATGCTGTTGGCCTTCTTGGCCACCTGGGCACTCTGCTGGTTAGTGTTCAGTTGGCTGCCAACCAATACCCCCAGGTCCTTTTCTGGCAGGCAGCTTTCCAGCCACTCTTCCCGAAGCGTGTAGCACTGCATGGAGTTGTTGTGACCCAAGTGCAAGACCCGACACTGAGCTTTGTTGAACCTCATACAATTGACCCATCAATCCAGCCTGTCCAGATCCCTCTGCAGAGCCTTCCTACTCTCAAGCAGATTGACACTCCTGCCCAATGTGGTGCCATCTGCAAACTATTTGAGGGCACACTCAATCCCCTCATTCAGACCATTGATAAAGAGATTAAACAAGACTGGCCCCAAGACTGACCACTGGGGAACACCGCTTGTGACCGGATGCTGACTGGATTTAACTCCATTCACCACAACTCTTTGGGCTCATCCATCCAGCCATCCAGTCTGTTTTGCAGCAAAGAGCACACTAGTCTAAGCCATGAGCCATGAGCTTCTCTAGGAGAATGCTGTGGGAGACAATGTCAAAGGCTTTACTAAAGTCCAGGTAGACAACATCCACAGTCTTTCCCTCATCCACTAGGTAGATCACCTGGTCATAGAAGGAGATCAGGTTGGTCAAGCAGGACCTGCCTTTCATGAACCCATGCTGGCTGGGCCTGATCCCCTGGTTGTCCTGCACCTGCCTGGTGAGTGCACCCAGGATGAAGTGCTCCATAATTTTCCCCGGTACTGAGGTCAGGCTGACAGGTCTGTAGTTCCCCACATCCTCCTTCTGGCCCTTCTTATAGATGGGCGTCACATTGGCAAGCCTCCAGTTGTCTGGGACCTCCCCTGGGAGCCAGGACTGTTGATAAATGATGGAGTGTGGCTTGGAATGCTCCTCCACCAGCTCCCTCAGTACTCTTGGGTGGATCCCATCTGGCCCCATAGACTTGTGAGTGTCCAGGTGGTGTAGCAGGTCGTTAACTGCTTCCTCCTGGATTATGGGGGGGTTTAGTGGGCAACTGATCTGACTATTGAAGACTGAGGCAAAGGCGGTATTAAGTACCTCAGCCTTTTCCTCATCCTTGGTGGCAATGTTTCCCTCTGCATCAAATAAAGCATGAAGATTCTCCTTTGCTCTCTTTTTGTTGTTAATGTATTTGTAAAAACATTTTTTGTTATCTCTTACAACAGTGGCCATATTGAGTTCTAGCTGAGCTTTTGCCTTTCTAATTTTCTCTCTGCATGACCTAATGAGATCCCTGTAGTCTTCTTGAGTTGCCTGCCCCTTCTTCCAAAAGTGGTAAACTCTCTTTTTCCTGAGTCCCAGCAAAAGTTCCCTGTTCAGCCAGGCTCATCATCTTTCCTGCCAGTTCATCTTATGGCACATGGGGACAGCCTGCTCCTGTGCCTTTAAGACTTCCTTCTTCAAGAATGCCCAGCCTTCCTGGACCCCTTTGCCTTTCAGGACTGTCTTCCAAGGGACTGTCTCAACCAGTGTCCTGAGCAGGCCAAAGTATGCCCTCCGGAAGTCCATGGTAGTGATTTTGCTGACCCCCCTCCTTACTTTGCCAAGAACCAAGAAGTCTATCATTTCATGGTCACTAAGCCCAAGATGGCCTCTGACCACCACATCTCCCACCAGTCCTTCTCTGTTTGTAAACAACAGGTCAAGTGGGGTATCTCCCCTGGTAGGCTCGCTCACCAGCTGTGTCAGGAAGTTTTCTTCCACACACTCCAGGAACCTACTAGACTGTTTCCTCTCTGCTGTGTTGTATTTCCAGCAGATGTCTGGTAAGTTGAAGTCCCCCACGGCAACAAAGCCTAATGATTGTCAAACTTCTGCCAGCCACTTGTAGAATGCTTCATCTGCCTTTTCATCCTGGTTGGGTGGCCTGTAACAGACTCCCAGCAGGATATCTGCCTTGTTGGCCTTCCCTCTCATCCTTACCCATAAGCACTTGGCCTTACCATCCCAATCATCATCCTTAACATACAGAGCCACCCCACTGCTTCTCCTTCCTTGCCTATCCCTTCTGAAGAGCTTATAGCCATCCATTGCAGCACTCCAGTCATGAGAGTCATCCCACCACGTTTCTGTGATGGCGCCTAAGTCATAGCTATCCTGCTGCACAATGTCTTCCAGCTCCTCCTCTTTGTTGCCCATGCTGCATGCATCGGTGTAGATGCACTTGAGCTGGGCTATTGATTTCACCCCCAACGTTGCCATGTCACCCCTAAGCTCTTCTCCAGTGAGCCTGGTTATATCCCTTCCCCCTTCGAATCTAGCTTAAAAGCCCTATTGATGAGCCCTGCCAACTCATGAGCGAGAATCCTTTTCCTCCTTTGAGACAGCTGAACTCCATCTGCCTCCAGCAGGCCTGGTACCATGTAAACCACCCTGTGATCAAAAAATAACAAAATTCCACCGATGGCACCAGACTCTGAGCCACATATTAATGAGTTGAATTTTCCTGTTCCTTTCAGTATTCTTCTTTGCCACTGACCGGATTGAGGAAAACACTACACGTGCTCCTGATCCTTCAGCGAATTGCCCCAGTGCCCTGAAGTCCCTTTTGATCGCTCTTGGACTTCTCTCCGCAACTTTATCACTGCCGACTTGCATAACCAACTTAAGAAGTAAACAGAAACATTGGATAGGGAAATAATAACTGAAAAATGGATGTTGAAAAAAGGAAATATATGGCACTGGACATTAGATTGGTGGTAGGAATGCAGGCAGAGTTATGAGAAGCCAAAATACTAGTCCTTTCCCACCATGTCCTTCAGACAGTCCAGCCACAGCAGGCAAAGATCATATTAGTTGAAGACCTCTGTTTCTGTGTTCTGACTGGTGCTTTCTAAGTTTTTATTGGATAAGATGGTCTACTGCTGTGTTGGCAGGTAAGGGTAGTTAAAAGCAGATCTTTTTTTTTTCTTACCAGTGAAAATTCCTACATGTTATTTTGAATCATTTTCTTATGAATGTGTCTTTAATGCACATTTGCAGTACTGTCTCACATCAGAAAATAAAAATGGTGTAATGAAATATTTCTTAAAGAACAGATGAGTTTTGAAAATTCAGACCTTATAGAATTTCAGACGTATTTTCTCCTTGCTTTCTATGTATATATGGTGATCTCCATGTTTTGAATTAGGAGATCTGAAAACAGAAGAAAAAACCCAAAACCAAACCCAACCGACTGACTTGTTAAATTATTTAATATTTCAACTTGCATGAGAAGTAGACTGCTGTTGAGATTCCATAATATATTATTCTTATTGTGCCTATTGTCTTGTCATCCATAAAATTTTGTTTAGGAAACATTAATGCTCATTGATACTACTGCCTGCTGCAGGTAGCACAGAGGCTACTACCAGTGTTGAAAATGGCAACTAACGAATTGACATATTATCAAATTGTCAGTGATGAAACACTAACAAAATTCAGGTCAATATTTTTTCTGTAAACAAATATTCTCCAAAAGTCACCAATTTCTGGACTAAGAAGGATTTTCAAGTGAATGGAAGATACAAATCTGGGGTTATCTCTGCTTTGAGAACTATTTCACCCATCTTTCACATATTTGAAATTAGAAGCTAGAAAAACATACCAGACAGGAATAACTGATGCACTACTGATGTCTTTTCACATACATAAATCAGTCTGGGGTTTTGTTTGTTTGTTTGTTTATTTGTTTGTTTCGGTTGGGTTTTTTCCCTAATTTTTCCCTGACTTCTTTTCCCAGTATCCAAGTATTGAGATTTATTTCTGTGAATTATACATATAAGTATATTGCCAGGCAGTATGAAAGATACAAATTCAAATGTCTTACAATACTAGCAAAAGTATTAATGTCAATTACATTATACACACTGCACAGAAAACTCTTGGAATGTGTTAATGAGAAAGAGACAGAGGTCACTGCTCTAACCGGTAATTTAGGATGATGCATTTTGGCAAAAACTGGATTAAATTATTCAACAGATGCTTCACACACTGGGTTAGGTGTAGCTAAGTGCTTCTGCTATAGAAGTTGTTTTACTAATATCTTTTCCAGAGGGAGACAGAGTCAAGTCACATTCATTTAACCTTAACTATGGTTATGTGAAAAGAAAAAGTGCTGCAGATATTTTGCTTGTTAAAGGAAATATAGGTTTTTTGGTTTGATGTTTGTTTGTTTGTTTGTTTGTTTATTTCTCATTTTTTATCGTTATGATAAATATTACCAATGCAGTGGGTCAAGCCATTCAACTCATAACAGATTTGAATTCTCTTGCTGGAGAGATAAAAAATGTTAAAACGTATTTAGAACTGTCCTTTTTCCATTATACACATTAATTTTAATTAGCCTATAATTTCGAGGTGGGGGGAGAGGGTGATAGGAAGGAGGATTGAGAATTTAAACATTTGCCTATCTAGAGATCTGACTATAATAAAAAAAATAAAATTATTACAAGTCCTGATAATTTTATTGTTTATATCTGATGACAATTTCATGCTGTTGTACCATAAATAGAAAAAGCCAATCCTCATCTGAAAACATTCACTGTATAAAAATTCCAACTTTACATTTCATGAAGACATTATGAAAAAAGTTTCTTATTGTCTACTTTCTATCTAATTCCTGTCTTATCTAATTTTGTTGAAATAATTAACTGGAAGTCAATGCATGTGATGTAAAGCAGGTGATGCACATGTCAGTTTGTGGGTGGGAGGGGAAGGAAGGACAAGAGGCTGGAATATGCAAAGCACCCTGAATATCCAGGCACTGACAGCTAGCAGAACTTTCTGAATTTTTAGAAAAAAAGGGAAAAAATAAACAAACAAACCAAAATTAAAAACGTGTGAGCTTGGTAGTACAGTTATTAAATTTATATTTTAATTAAGTTTGTATTATTATATTTCTTAAAAGAAAATCACAATTTATATGTTTCTCTTTGTTGTTGTATATGACTTTATTACAGAATTTCTATTCAAAGTTAGCCAAGATTTTTTCCGAGGCTTTGGGTAGCCTGGTCTAGTGGAGGGTGTCCCTGCCCATGGCAGGGGGGTTGGAACTCAATGATCTTTGAGGTCCCTTCCAACCCAAACCATTCTGTGATTCTATGATTCTTTCCAATTCTTTCTGTGAACCAGAATATCCTCAGACAGTGAAACAGTAATTCAAAGCAGAAAAAAACCCACAAACCCCATTAATTTCTTAGATCATGTCTGTGCAGTTTCAGAATTTATGCCACCAGACAGCGCTATGATGGGGACTGCTGCAGAGATGCAACAGTTTCAGCTGATGGTCCAGCAGCAGGGAACCCACATGTGCTGGGAGTCCTAGTAAAAATGAGCTGTGAAGGTGTTCAGGGATCTGGCTTCACAGTCTAATGGTGTGATACCCTGTTGACCACATCTGGGTTGAATTGAGTATCCAGGTGGACTACAGCCAGCCAGTGATGGGAAGGTCTGGCTCTCAGACAGATCTAGCAAAGGGAAAGCTCAAGACCAGGGAACCACAACTTTGAGACTTGCATTATACTTTACTGGATATGTGGGTGAAACAGCTTGGGCTTATGATTCAGCACTTCTGCCTGTCAGTCCTCAGTGACACAATTGCGTCTTCCATCTGTCTTGTTGAACTATCAAGGGTTTTCTCCTTGTCTTGTTTTTTCTTGTAGGGATCAAGTAGGATGGGCTCAGTCAGGATCAAGTAGGATGAGGTCATTTACAGTTATTTGTGGTAATTACTTAGTGAAACATAAAAGTATCCTCTTCATTTACATTTCGTAGAACAAGATATACAAAAAGAGAATTAATCTATACTGGTCTTCCCTGTCTTCCTAGCCTTTCCCCTTTTCAATGTCACTTTATCTGAAAATAAGAGCAAGGAACTAAAACCTTGGTTTCATCCAAGTTACAGGGAATGCAGTCACAGCAATTTTAATGTGAACGGTTTTAAATCATGTCTTTGCACATTCCTGTTCATAGCTATCCCACTGGAACACATGGAGTTCAGTTCTAATTTATGTCAAGCTGCTGTGGTCACAGACAGCTGAACATAAAAACCAGCACTTATCGCTAATAGAAAAGGCTTTTCTTTTATGGAAAGAAAGAAAAAAATTATGTGACAGTCTTTGTGGGAGGTTATGCACGAGATATTTATCCTTGATCTAGGATGATCTTCCTTAGCTATCCAATGTCCATCTAAATATAAAATATTTTTTTTGGTCTTCAAAATATGTTTTTATGAAAACTGACTACTGAAATCTTCTCTCAAACTCCCCTACATATTAAATTGGACTCCTAATTGTGTCAGGACAGAGAAAGCTTGATACCAGTAACTCACAGAGAGATCAGCTGATATAAAAATTTGTGTAAGGTACGGAAACACTTTTTTTAAGATTAAATTTGCTTTTAAAAAATTTGTCAGTAATTCAAATTACTTGAGCATCAGTGGACAAGTGAGCGCATTAGCCATGTAGAAGGGATGATGTGTATCCTGACTTTAGCATGTCAGTTGTTTGCATTCTGCATTAGAGTTAATGTTCAAAGCTACCTTAACCTCATCTTTGTTATCAGCCTATGTGCAGTAGTTGTACAACTGTTTGTCATTGTTCAGTATAATTCTTCATTGATTAAAATCATATTGGAAGATGAAAGCTTTTCCTCAACCCTGGACAAAAGTATCTTCACTTCCTGAAAAGTCCTTTCACTATGGCAGGAGGTTTTAAAAAATAATTTATATTTATGTTCCTTCAGACAAAATTTCTTGAGAAATGACATGTACTATGAAACTGGAAAATTTATCTTCCTGTCAGAGCTGCTGCAGTAAAGTCAACTGAACAAGATAATAACATATCTCTTGTAAAGGTGGAAGGTGAGTCAGTGCACAGGGGAAGAAAGATGAAAGAAGCTTTCAATCTCAAATCACTTTGGAACAAGCAGTGACGTGTCAGCCAGTCTTAGCTGCCTAACATGATGGCTGCCAGGTCTAAGAATATGGGGTATTTAGGTAATGTTAAATAAGTTGGAATTAAACCACAGAAAAATCCCCCCAAAGACATTAAAAATATGCCTCTTTGGTACTATAAGGAATATTTTAATTTTGAGATTGGTGCTTGATTGTTATTAAAATATATTATCCATGGGATACACTTGAAAATAATTTTTAAAAAAGAATTATTAAGTGTGATTTTTTTAATAGTAAATGGGGGAAAATCATTAAATACATTGGGGAGAGATTTAAAAATATCTTAAATAATTAAAACTCTCACTATAGGCATACTAAATGTTGTATACTTTTGGAAGAAAAGGTTTGTCTTGGAAAGCTAATATGTAAGTTTTGTAAGCTTTCTGAACAAGTGATTTCCTTAATGTTTCCTGACTATTGTGTATAAAATGTAGGAAAAATTGCTGTGGTTAAATTGGAACAGTATAGGAAATTGGATGATCTTGTGGCACTCTGCTGTGAATTTTCTTAAGCAAGAAAATACTTATTTTCTCCAGTGACCTCATTACTCAAGGCTGTGAGTGGGTCTGTCTCTGAGAATTTACCCAGAAGTCTAGAGTTGATTTTTAATTTCTTTTTCCTGTCTGTTAATCTCCACTAACAAAATTCTCTTCAAAAGTTAAGAATCTACTCTACTCTTACAGATAAACCCTTGAACACAGTCTCTAGAGTTCACTAGCCTGCTCTTAATTTTCTCCAACATGACCTTGAATTCATTCAAGGGAACTATTCATTCAGAACAACACCTTCAAGTTTTAAATCATCCAAAGATACCCCAGCCCCATATAAGATCATATAACCTGTATGGATAATAAAAAACACTGTCTTTCAGTCAACAGGACAAGTTTACCTTTGGGAAAACTAAGTGACCAAAGTTAAAAATCAACTAGGTAACATTAAATGTTTGTAAAATGCATTTGCTGTGGTTAAAGAAAAAGGCTGTATGGTATTTATATGCTGAGGAATTTATAAAAAATGGTGCCACAATTCCTTCTTCCACAGTCATTGGAAACCCAGAATTTCATAGGCATATGATTATTTTCACTCTACTCAACAATTATGTTTTTTGCTATGATGGGAGCATCTAAGCATCTCTTCAGTCAGTGATATTTTTACATTTCTAAGTGTTGGGTGGTTTAGTTTGGGATTTTTTTCCTGTTTCTCTCCCAATCTATGGAGAAATCTTTAGGGTTTTTTTACTTGTTTTCCTCCTCATGAATCAATTTAATAAGAATGCTGTTCTTCTACCTGAGGCTGGATAGCTCCTCTTGTAATGTAAAGTGAAAGCTGACAGTCATTTTTGAAGCAGCTCATCCAAATCATCCTGAGGGACCTAGCCCAAAGGGGACTCCTGGAAAAACAGCAACCAGGAGAAGGCTACATGAAATAGTATGGCAGCAACAAACTGTTCACGGTGATGCTTTTCATAGAACAGCCAATCAAGAAGAGGTAGGCATTGTTTTATGAAGCAAAATATATGATAAAAATATGCAGATTGTGTACACTTTCCATATATCTTATGTACAGTCATGTTTTGGAAAGAAAGAGGGGAGGTACAATCTTAGGATTTCATAAATCACTAAAATAAGTTGTATTGCCTTCGCAGTTTTGGACCTGTATAGAGAAAATTGTATTTGAATGGCCTTGGTGAAAACTAATGTTTTATCTTCTCTGAGTAGGAAAGTACACTGCAAAGTTGAGGAAGCACTGTTTTTTTCTTATTTTATAAGTTCTCTCTCTTTGTGATGTGTTTTACAGAGTAAGTAGAGTTTTAGACATCTGTGGAAATCTGCAGGTGGTAAACATTCAAAGAGTTTCTGTGAATACGTTACTCTTTATTCTTATTCAAATGCTAGAAAACAAATATGAAAATTGACTTTTTTTTTCTCTGTCTTGTTTTTAGATGTCTAAAATGAAGGGGAACAGAAGATGGCATGGGCTATGAGAAGAAATTGAAGGAAGGAATGTGGCTGTTCATGAATTTGATTATGTGGAATTCTAACTACACATAAAGCTGTGATAGATGAACACATGAAAAAATAGTTTATTTTCTTATTTGAAGGAAACCATTTGGAAACAGTTTCTATATCCTTCTCTATAATGTCTCTGTCTATCTCTACCTACATATTTTATCTTTAATTTTTTACATCTATTCAGTGTCAAGTCTTATTTCATTATCAAGACTTTCTATAGCATTCTCTGTATTATTTGACTGTTCTCATCATTAAATAGGTTACATTCTGGGAATATTTTAGAAAACTCGACAATAGTAAAATTGCCAGATCTTTCTTCCATATCTGGATAATTTGGATTAATATTTGAACTTCTAAGTACTTAGAATTAAAGCAAAAAATGTCAACCTTTTTTTCTATATTTTGTAATCACTGTGCAACACATAGTTCAGTCCACAATTCAGAGGAAGGTATCTAAACTCTCTGAGCTTTAGTCATTAATCTAAACAGGAGAAAAACTAAGAATAGCATGGCTTCCTCCTGAGACAGCAAAAGGTAAAAAGTGATCATTCTATTTCATAAGAAACCTTGAAAGTTGCTGTTATTCAGATAAACTAAAGCTAAAGAGTAAAGAAATGTGTATTGCACTAGAGAAATCCATCGAGTTTCAATGTTCAGAGGACTCTGAGATGACAGGATTTTTCTTGGTTCACCTGATGCTGAAGAGAAGTTTGAATTTCTCTCTGCAACATGTCATCTGAGGATCCTAACTACTAAGGAAATTAATATAACTGCAGAGAAAGGTTTTTTTCTGTCTTAGTATGACTGGAGAGCTTGGAGATGAGGGGTAAATTTTGGTGTCAATACATGACATTTTTGAGAAAATGGTCTGTTCAGAGCTCCTGAGAACTGGTTTCTAGCACAGCACGATTTTATTTTATTTTGAGATCTTATGCTGGAGTAGTGGACCTATTTAATAATGGTAATTATACAATTCTACGTTTGAATTAGAAATACATTCCCATTTCAATGTTACTGTTATTTTCCAGGTTTTTATTTCCTTCTGCAAGGGAAGGTATGGTTGGTCATTTAGATGATATGGTTTTTGTCCTATCTTGGATCAGTGACTTCTACACAGGATTTCATTTTAAAGAGGACTCACAGGTCTACTACTGCCAACAATAAGATGACCTAGTAATATTCAGAGTTCAAAGTTTAATTGCAATAGATCAATCATTGCAAAGTTCAAAGACCATTATTAAGCAAGCTGTATATTCTAGGTCTTGAGGCAATATAGGATTAATTGTCAGGAAAACAGTGGAAAAGGAAAGCACTTTAATCTTCTTGTCCTCAGTGTGACATATGTCAAGTTTCCAAATATGCAACATGATATCATAGCTGCAGGAAGAGAGTCCAATTTAGCCAAGGAGAAGGAGCAAAGTGACCTGGTGGAACTTTTGGGTTTTAATTTGAAGTTATGAAAGCCAGTAATATTTAAAGGTGCAGTAACCAAATTTTCTTCCAAAGTTTGGCCGCAAACTCTGAAGATATTTACTGATACAGATTTTATTTTTCTCATGCTCAGATAATTATTTCAGAATATTAGTTCTCTTTGAAAGTTTATAATAATGAATTCATAATAATGAATTAAGGTTGAATTAATCTCAGTATTAGAAAAGAAACTGCCGTATTACTTACAATGAATCACATCTTCCACACCTGTGAATCTTCTGATATGTGTTTAAGCAAACTTTTGAACTGACTATGCTGTACATATGCATCAAAAAAGCTACCCTCAATTAGTAAAACAGATGAAAGCTGAAAAAGCCTTGACTTTAGGAATATCATGACTTTTCTTTGGAGTCTTGACAGGGGAAAAAATCTAAGAAAGGAATGTGATGATCCTTTGTTTACTCCTGGTTTGTTTTGTTTTCTTCATAACATAGGATTATCCATTGTGCATTGAACAAACAGTATGGGTTTCAAAGGTAAAATTCTATGAATGACATCCCCAAAAAATGAAAATGACCCAGAAATGTCATATTCTTGGGTAAAAAAAAAAAAAAAAAAATTATACGAGTTGTACATACGTTTCTACTAAACCCAAAACCATAGCGGATGGAAGCTGAGGTGGGCAAAATGTAACCCAAAACTCTGCTGTTAATACTGAACATGCTACCTCACGTTCATGGGGATAAAATTCAGTGGTCTGTTGCTAGTTTTACTTTCTTAACTGAGAACCTATGTGTTCTGGCTCTGGCTAGGATAGGGTTAATTTCGCAAGGAGCCAGGCCAGGTGAGCCAGGCTGGCCGGGGGGCTATTCCATACCATGTGACGCCATGATCACCATAAAAGGGGGCTGGTCGGGCGGGGTTCGGGCTCGGCGCGGTTCGGCGCGGCTCCGGGACGGGCTCGGGGTCTGGTCGTTCGTTTGGATCGGTAAACTGTTCTTTGTCTGTTATCACCCGTTCTGTATCTCTGTTATCAGCACTGTTGTTGATTGTTTCCCTCTCCCTTGCTGTCCCAGTAACCTGTCCTTACCGCAACCCACAAGGCTTTTGCCTTTGTCTGTCCGGTCTCCTCCCCACCCCGCCGGGGAGGGGTGAGCGAGCGGCCGCGTGGTGCTCGGCTGGGCCTAAACCACGTCACTATGTAATCACTGTATGAACATCTTTGTGATAGAACAGAATATCTCTAATATCCCACAGCGAAAACATCTGTGGATTTGGTTTAATCTAACCTATTTGGCTTTATGCTAAAATGGATTTACATCATCAATTACACCAGAGAAAGTTTAAGAACCAAGTATGTGAAGTTGTTGATGACTTCCTCTCAGAAGAAATGGAGTGTCTCCCTTCACATGTATTTTTAGCCCCCTGAGAATGGTTTAAATGAAATGATTCAAACTGGATTGTTTGACTTTACTTGGAGGCTAACTAGAATCACTCAGAAGAGAATACTCATTCTCCACCTCTCAGGAGGTTATAACAAACTGCTAGTAAGTATTATCTTAATCATAGAATCATAGAATATCCTGGGTTGGAAGGGACCTTACAGATCATTTAGTTCCAACCCCCCTGCCATGGGCAGGGACACCTTCCACTAGACCAGGCTGCCCAAAGCCCCCATCCAACCTGGCCTTGAACACTGCCAGGGAGGGGGCAGCCACAGCTTCTCTGGGCAGCCTGTGCCAGTGCCTCACCACCCTCAAAGAGAAGAATTTTTTCTAATATCCAATATTAATCTGCCATCCTCCGGCTTAAATATTCTTAAATTATTCTTAAGTGGAATTCACTTAGGTCTGCTTGGTTATGAAGAAGGGTGAACTCAAAGGTGAGAAATTTATATACAGCAACACAGAACACAGAAAAAAAATGTTTCTAAGTGCTTCAGTTGGAATGGACAAACCACGATGCCCAGTGTGGGAATGACAATGGTGGTTTAGTTGCAATGCTTAATTTTAGAATCAAGAGTTTACCAGGGCTGTTATATGGCTTGAAAGGAAATGCAATAAACCCCTCCAAGTACGATTAAGGTTTAATAAATACATAAATATACATCAGAATTTTTTTTCAACATATGGGACAAGAAATACTGGGCATTTGTTTCAGCAAGAGACAAACATGCTTCCTGAGTTTTCAATTTGAAGATCTTTGTGAGGATTCTTCCTCCTGCTGTATGCTTTAAAACTGTACGACATGAGAATGGGTAAAGCTTTGAAAGGCTCTGTCTCTGCAAAGGCTATGGAACACACGGTATGTTGCACAGTGAGATGTAACTTGATGCTGAGAAGATCTCATAGGTCATGGGTAGTGCTAAGAGAATTCCTGTGCCTTGTAGTAAAGACAATGATGCACCCATTTTCAAGGCTGTCCCTGCTTGATGGTGCATTGTAAATGCAACAGAGAGGCCATAGAAATGAAGCTGGTTTGTGTGTAATCTAAGCTAGGCTATTGTTATGTAAATTTTTCTCAAGAACAATTTGAAATGTCAGTGTAGATGTAGTTAGTCTTGCCCAAATGAATTGTGTCAACCTTTAAAAAGAAGCTACTTATTAGAGAAACTTTAAACAATTATTGATCATGAATGAGCCACTGGAGACACATCAGACTGTAAAAGACATTTGCATGAGGTCTGTATTATCATTTGAATAGTAAATATACATTTTCCACATTGTATTTCACTTCAATTAGTGAAAATCTTGTATTAACTTACTTTGCTAAACAGGAATCAACAGTCAATTTTTCTCTGGAAACACGGCTTCAGTTATTTATACTATACATTTCATCCATGTAATGTGAAAGTGCAGTTTGAATTGACTTCCCACAACATCACAAATTAAAACAAATGAACAAACAGGCAAACAACCTTAGAGTGAGAGAAATATACTTTTGTTACTTAGTGTCTTAACTTTGTAATACCAAAAGGAATTTAAATTATAATAATTTTAATTAACTTTTATTATTATTTTAAGAGCCCAAATAGAGCTTGGGAAAAGATTCTTTTGACAGTATCTTTTAAGCTTAAGCTATGCATTCATTTCTGAGAATTAATGTACTTAAGTAAGAAATCTATTCCAGCTGAGTATTCTTTTTAAGCTTGTTTAGGCAACATGTTTGCAATAAAGTTAGAACCCTTCTCCTCAACAATTAGATTTGCAATGGTAAGGTTAATGTAAACCTAACTCTAAACTAATGATGTGTCTGTAGAAAGTATTTTAAATGGCATTATACACTGTGTCTGTTGTTTGAACATGGTTGTGTGAATTATGGCTCGTTTCTGCAGCATAGAAGCTTGTAAAAAAAGCACAAGAAGACCCAAACTCAAACCTGTTTTTGTTTTTTGACTCTGATCTAATCATTAATTAGGGTAGTTTGAAGTTTCAGCAAGGCACACAGAGACCATTTTAGAGGGTGTTTTAAATGCTGTAATTAAATTGTAGGAGCAATATTCTCAAAAAATAAAAAAATCTTAATGGAAAAAAAAAAATCTTGCTATACCTATTTGGCCAACTGCCTTCTTGTTTTACCTCCCATTTTCACAGCTCTGACATGTAGCAGTGCATATTTTAACATAAAATAGCAAGTCTGAAACTCTGACATGCTGTATATTTATTCTTGTGTGAAGTAAAACTCTTTTTTTTTTTTTTAAATAGTACAGATGATTATATCTATTTTTTTTCAAATGAAGTGTTTCTTTTAAAGTGTAAGGTTTATTTTCACACTTCTGATTGCCAGAGAAGCAGGAAACAGAGAGCTGTACATCAGACATTTAAATCCAGACATTATGCAATCATGATAACAAGGATTAATAAAGATTAATTTAGCTCCCACTTAAAAGCCCTGGTGTTTCAGAAGTACAACTGTCTAGCTTGTAAAAAGGGAATAATTATAATTTCCTTTTGAAATGTGCCTCTTTGTTGCATAGTAGAGAGTTGTCCATGATTTAAAGGTCGTTTCTGCCAAACTATTATCTAGCAACTTATTCTTTAAGATATGGCTGTTCAAAGCAAATGACAATTAAAAAAAAAATCAAATAACCTGAATAGCTTATTGCTATTTATTAGGTACATGGAACAGATTTTATTTAACTGCAATGCAAAAAAATTAATTTTTGTCATTGCTCAAAACTGTAAATGATACAGACATAATATCCAAAGGCTGTAATTTTAATACTTCAGTCCTTTTTGAAGAAGATAACTATTGATTAATATAATAATTATGTTGTATTAAAACCACTCTGGAAAATAGGATTCTGTATAACTGAATACTCAGTGAGAATGCAACAAGTGGACCATAGAAATAAGATGTCGTGAGACCTGTGTATTCTTGCAAACAGGAGCACAAACTTTCAACTGAACGTCTTCTGCTTTGGATTAAAAGCTGTTGCATATTTTCCATTTTAAAAAAATTATTACTCTAATATGTGCTATTTGCCATCTCCACACAAGGACAGCAGCAATATTTTTCTTTTTATTTAAAGCAGTTTTGCAGAGATGGTCATGTTTCTTTTAAGAACAAGAATGAGCAAATGATCCCACCAACTGCCTAGATTTGAGGTTGGCAATGTAAACTGACGTATGTCACCTTCTGTAGCACTGTAAGATATTCTGAGATTTTTTTTTTTTTTTTCTTAGAAGTCAGTAACCTGGAGACAGTACACCTGATCTGTCAAGGCCATAGGATATGTTAGTGTGGATTCCGAGAGATGCTGTATTGAGGAATACTGACCTATTAAGTAAATATTTGACTATTTGCTTACACAAAGCAGACTTCTCAAAAGGTTGATGAAAGCCTAGAGTGTTCACCCTAACCTTACATTTATTCTTGAGAAAAAACCAAAGAAACTGAAAATTACCACCAGATTCTGTGCTGACATCAGAGTAACCAGAGTTACTCAGCAGGGAACTGTCTTGCCATGAATTGCCAATAGCTTTAATTCTGTGATCAACACTGTGATCAGCAATGGATCACAGATTTGGGAAACTGAGGTAAAAAGAGGAGGAAAACCTCCTTTAAAAGTAAGAAAAGGCTCAGGACAAATCAAAGTGATGCCTTTTGGCTTGTACAATCATCTAGCAGGTACAGAAGGCCACTGAAGAAATCTTAGGCACAGCATGCTTCTCAGCCTGTTTTCATCTCTTGATAATAGGATGGTCCAAATAAAATCTTTGAATAAAACCTGATATCTTTACAAATTATCTGTAATTGACTCAAAGCTGTTGATCTGAAACTGATTCATAGTTGTTTCTCAAATAAAAGGGTCAGAAATTCTGGCTGAAAAACAAAATGAAACTGAGAAAGCACAGAAGTTTATATCTTCAGAGACACAGAGATGTGAAAGGTTTTCTATGAGTCTACTCCTACAACAAGAGGGGGTCTTTTTTAGTTTTGCCTAAACTGGAAAATGAATGCCATTCTGGGTTGTCTGGTTCTATTCCAGTAGACAGCAGAACACATTAAGCATTTCACTATGAACTCCTGTCCCCAAATTTCTTGACTTGCCTCAAAAATGCTTTTGAAAAGAGTAAAGGGATGTACAGGTAGGTAACACTTAAACAAAATAAAGAATGAAGTAGAAAATCCTACAGTAGTTTGGCTGAGTACATAACAGGACAGATTTTTAATTAAATAGGAGCCACACTAGCAATCTCCACTCCTGAAAAAACATACTGTTGTTTCCAAAAATAAAGATGCAGCCTTCATGTAGATGGAACCCGATTCACTGGTAAATAATATTTGTAGTTATAAAGGTGCTGCAAGAAGTGTCTGAGAGAGGATGCCAGAGCATTGCTGATGCAAGTCCTGGGCGCTTGATCTTGAGACAACAGCGCTGGAAGATAGCTTTTGGGGATAACGGTTAGTGAAAAGAGACTCTGGACTCTCCTGTTTTTTGACTACTGAGTTGACGTAATCCAAGCAACTGAGAAAGGATTCATTGTCTGATTTGCACTGTATAACATTAACTTATGCAAAGTACAGTTCCAACTAGCTTAAGTTAGAGATACTAAACACATTAATTTCCTACAATTTCTGCTGTTTACAAGGGCATAGAGTTACATGCTGTATTAGTGTGTTAATAGGATGTCATCAACAACAGCTATTCTGTTTGTCATCTGTTTTTCCTATCTAAAGAGTCACATAAGACCATGCTATTTTTTTAAGGGTTTGAGAAAAAAAGGGAAAATAATATCATGAACAGGGAAGCAAAAAGATTAAAACAAACAAACAAACACAAACAAACAAAAAAGCTCAGGAACAAAACCCCAATGCATTTATAAATAAATTTTTAAAACAAAACAAAATCCTACTCTACAAAAACAAAATGTGTATCAATGGTAGCAAGAGAGTTAGAGCCAGGAGGAGCAAAACTGAAACACAGAACTGAAGACAGGATTATATTGTAAAAGAAGAGAAGACGAGAGACCAGAAATTCACATCTACTTCAGGAGGAGTCAAATCTGCATTACTAATACCTGCATTTTAAGAAAAATTCACAGTCTGACCCTAGAGCTGATTCAGGAAATTGAACTTTCTGCTGTCTGCCAGGAACAAGGTGATGAATCTTGCTAAGGTACACCTAAGGTTGAAATGGATATAACAGCGGGGAAAATGCTACTGAATTGCATTGTCAGTGGGATAACCATCACTATAAGAGGAAAAGTGTAAGTATACCCTGCTGTAGAAATGGAAGCTCAGGAGACTTCCTAGGGGCACAGAAATAAAGAAATTTTAAAGATTAGAAGCCAGCCCATATGACAGGTATGAGAACAGTTTAGGGATATTTGATTATTGGGATGTAATAGATAGATA
This sequence comes from Aramus guarauna, assembly GCA_013400195.1. NCBI lineage: Eukaryota > Metazoa > Chordata > Aves > Gruiformes > Aramidae > Aramus > Aramus guarauna. The sequence continues at coordinate 39,082 of VXBL01008314.1, read as the reverse complement.
GATAGATAAATTTTTCAGAGTGGGCTCAATTTGTGTTCCTGGGAAATAACTTCCTGGAATGAAGGTTGATATGAAGAACCTGACACTAAGGAATGGCAGGAAGCAAGGGAGACAAACACTGATGAAGGTCTTTGAGGATTCTGAGTTGTCAATAAAGGGTGGATTATCCTAACACTGTGGATTATATCAGTTAAAAAAATGTGTTAGAATTTAACCATCCATGGTGCAAGGACTACTAACAAGAATTTTTGTTATAAGCTAGGAAGAAGAAATTGTGCATGGTAGTTATCACAGGATGACTATGATATGAAGCTGAAAAGGAATGTGATTCTAAAAAACATGATCTGAGTGAGATCAATAAGAATTTTTATTGATATCAAGACCCTAAGACCCAGAATCTTGAGGAAGAACTACCCCCATCTTTTTGATGAAATGAGCAAACTAAAAATATTTGCATAAAATTGATGCATATGTTAAACTTAATACAAGACCTGAAAACAAATATGTCTCTGCACAGGTATGGCCTCTTCTAAGTCCTTTCTCTCACTCCACATCTCCTCTTGAACAATTTCCAATGAATTCCTGGATTAGATTCCAGACAATACACCTATGAAATTTTCCTTTTCCTCTCCCATCTATCTTACCTTCACCTTCAATAATCTTGCAATAGAATTAGCAGATTAAAAAGTCTGAGCTCATTATAATATAGAGTGAAACATATTTATGTAACATCATCTGTGATGGCAAAGGACTGAACTTGTTGAGGCACTGAGTTCCTCCCAATTTCTCTGTTCTAGACTAATTCTAGTGCCAAACAGGTTAGCAGATAACACAGCGAAGCAGAGCTTCATCCCCTTCCTTTCTCAAAACCTAGTGAATGCAATGGATGACATTCATCTGATACTGTAGGCACAAACTCTCATGCTCGGCTGGGTGCTGAGTAGCAAAGAGTGAGGCAGACTCAGCATTAGTGGTGATACTCCCTGTAACTGTAATATGCCTTGAGGAGAGTTGTTCTCAACAGAAATGGTGCATGAAAGAACCAGACGCTAGCCGAGGCTAGCTGATCTAGAGTCTGAGATGTGGCTGGATTCTGGTGAGGAACAAAGACCCTAAACTTAATTTGGCATGTAGGTAATGTTAGTGAGTATAGATGTGATTAGGTCAATCAGGAGTCTTGTATGGCTATGACATCCTACAGAATATCATGTAGTACTCATGAACTCTATTTTTTATTTGTTTCATAATTTGTCTGCACTTTTGTCTAAGTATCTGGATGTTCACTTGCTAAGTATTAGATATTACCATTCCAGTTCTGAAGAAAAAGGCATTGATTTTATAGTAAATGGCAAGTACTGGGGATGTGTGTAGTGCAAGACAGAAACAATGAAAAAATAGTCTGAGTCTGATCTAATAAAAATACCTCAGGATTATTTTTGTTCCTGTTCTGTAAACAGATTTTTTCCATCTATGTAGTCTGAAAACCTGGTTCATTTAACTGAGTTCAAAGAATTTGCATATGTCATTGTTCTATTTAATTAATACCTTAATATGAAAATACATAGACTTGCACACATGTGCCTATATAAACACCACAAACATATATATGTAAATACACACACAGAGAACTAAAACTAGTACTTTAAGTGAAGCATGTTTTATTCTATAGTCCTTTTCCTTCCTGGCTGCCAGCTATTGCTCCAGAATGGCGTAGGTCTTCTGTAGTTCCTTGTGTCCTGTCTGACAGCCCCATGTGAATGCTCCAGAGGGACGTGTTAAATGCCACTAGAAGTGTACGGCTAGTCACATTAAGTGCACTGTCAAAGTTTTCGGTTAACTGAACATTTTATTTTTTTTCTGTTGATGTCACCTTTGGCCTACTTTTATTTACCAGAAAGCAGCTTTTCAAAACTGGGAGGATTTTTGTTGGTTGTTTTTGTTGTTTTATATTTTATTTCCTGGGTCAATGTGTTTTTAACTCCTGAGTCATAAGTATTTGGTATACTTAGTTCTGTATTTGGTTGCGTGTACAACTCCATTTCTGTGGACTAATGTCAGCTACTACTAGTGTGACCGTTAATCCCTTTCCCCATGCTTGTGACAGTCTGAAAACAGAGACCATGGCTGATAATGGCTTATATAACTTGACATTTTCTCCGGTGTAAACAACTAAATGGAGTATACTCAAAGTTGTGTCTCTTGATGAGCCAGTAGCAGATAGCTAAAAGACTTGGAGTGCTATAGTGTCAATCTTTTCACTATTGCTACTTGTTCCCCCAGTTTTTACTTTAATGTGATGTTATAAACAGACCATTTAAAAAATCCCTTTTACAATGGAAGATGAATACTTAAATGCTCTTGCTTTTCACTAAAATTGTGAGCTTCTGCACACATCATCAGGAATCTGGGTATTTTGATTACATAGTTCTAATATTTACTGTAGCTAATGAAAAAAACTCTACTGAATTCCTGGAGACCAAGGTTGTATGGCCGAAGGACAGAAAAGACAGGCTTTCATTGCATCTTTTCTCTCATAGCTTCAGAGATATCTGCCTACAACAGATAGACTTATTCAGCAAAGCTACCTGTCTACAGTTCAGAATAGACCTTACAACATATTATAGCCATATGGTTTGAAACTGCGTATTTTTAAAAATCAAAGCAAACAACCCTTCTCCTCACTTTTAATAAATGTTTCACATAATGGGAATTCCACATTTTAGCACGTCGCAACATTGTCTATAATATAACCAACACTATCATGTTTCTGTGACAGGTTGCCCGGCCGAGAGAATGGGGAGCTCTGGGTACAGTGACACTTTGGGAAGCTCGGCACAGGCAGAACAGCTAGAAGGTGCCTTCGCTCCTGCGTGCAACAGCTATTTTGTTTGATTTCTCTTACTTACTTTCATCCATATGGTCTGCTGTATTTCAGAGTCTGTCCTGAATTCCCAGGCTTTGGGAAGTAACTGTAAGGTTTTTAGGACCTGGGAGTGGCCAGTATTTTCAGTTGGGCTCACCCGTTGGAAAGAAAAATGACTCTAGATGAAGAGCTCTACACCAGTTACAAGTAATACACTTTTTAAGTCACTCACATTTTAACTTGACATTCACCATAACTAAGAATTAGTTATGTAGTTATGATGATCATAATTAGCATTGCAATTACCCAGAATGTAAAAAAGCTCATCTAAGTGGGCTGTTAATAGTCATTGTGTTAACTACAACAAAAATTGGCACGTTACATATTTAACCACAAAGTTTTGGAAGTACCTCTGATTATGAAGGTAGCTCAGGAATCATTAGTTAGGAAGTGACTGCTGGGTGATACATTATTTTCAGAGTAATCACCTTCCAGAAATGATGCTTCTCCTACTATTTATTTTTTATAGCACTCTAAGGGTGGTTGGTGCTTTGCAGTAACTATGAAAACAAGTCTGGCAATTAAGTAGATAAAATGAAGATAAAGGGAGGAGAACAGAATGTGACTGAAAAAAAAATTGAGCATATATATGTAATTGAAGGTATATATGCCCAGACACCTACAAAGTGTTTTATTGCATCATATCAACACTACTTTCAGTATTGCATCATACAAGATTACTCCATATACTCGGTGTCATTTCTTCTAATCTGTGTTCTTCCTTTCACGCTCTTAAGTTTTTTAAGAATTCAGTTTTCTAGGGCTTCAAAATAAAATAAATTTTAAATAAAACAAAAAATTATTTCATTTTTATTGAAGGGAGGAGGGCAGAGAAATTTCATCCTTTTATTGCCAGCTCACAAAAGAATTGTATGTCTTATAAAATGTTAACTTTGTCATTCATAGATATAACTTAAGTGTAACTAGAACAAACCTTTAAATATTTTAGAAGGAAAAATAATGGAAAAAATAATCAAACTTCATATATATTCCCTACTGAGTGAGGAAAATGTGTTTTTATGTTTAGAATATTAAGGACAAAAGCTCTTCAGTGATAATGTTTTAGTTATCAGAGAGCATAGTCAATTATTTTTTTTCAGTAAGCTTATGCTATCAAGTATAAAAGGTTGGGAATCAAAATACTAGATTTAATACCCCGAACTCTGGGGTGTACAAAATCTGATTTTTGCAGCTTGATTGCACCTCTATAACTAATGTAACAAAGCTACATGCAGAGTTTCTTAGGTTTTGGAATGCATTTTATTTTCCTTTTCCTTCTGATTTTCTGTAGGCCATTTCTCTTTCTTTTGATCTGTGATGTATTTGCTCAGGTGTTTCCCATTTTTATGGCAGTGTCAATTAAGTCCCTTAAATTTGCCCCTGTTGCTCTCAAAATGTCTTGATGTTCCCTTTGAAGCCTTCCTCTCCATTATCCACCATTTTCAGCATTAGAGACTGACCTCAGTGAGAGGAAAGTTTGCTGCCAGTACGCTCTGCCCTGCTAGAAGATGAATGTTTAGATGAAAGAAATGAAATTATGAAATGAACCTAGAAAGCAGCACTAGCACAGTCTAAGTACTCTAGACAAGAGTCAGAAATAACTCAGAACTACACTTACTCTCCCAGCATTTAGGAGTGTTTGGGTGCAGGATTCAGCCTCCAGTGTAGTAATTAAAGATAGTGTTATGAACATTTAACATTACTTTTCTTGTACTTTTTTTGAGTGAAGGGGAAAAAAAGTAAAAAAGATTGAATATTTTAGTCTTAAAGACTTTTAAAAATACCCTATTCAATCTGTGTAAGAGAAAATAGTAGTAAAAAAGCAGTCATCGTAAACAAAAGTTTCCTATAAAGAAATTAAGAGAAATATGACTCATTTTGGGTTGGCTTTTTTTTTTTTTAAACCAACACATAGGACCTGAGAGTTGTATAACTGGCATAAAGTTGAGTGCAATTGTGTCTGGTCTGGCTTTTTCCTCCCGAAATGACCAATGCCTTACTATCTAGTAAGTTTTACAGATTTCCCTTCTGCTTCCTTTTCTGTAACATGACTTTTTCTCTCTGAAGGACCCTGATGGTGAACTAGAAACAAACATTGGGTTATATATGATTGATTATGTGATATTGCTCATACAAAACATGAGATTTAAATGAGATCTTCTTCTGTAGATTGCATGGACTACTGTTATACTTCTTAAGACATAAAGAGTATGGTGTCTTATTAAAACTCTCTTTGGCACACAGCTGTACAGTAAAACATGGCACATATAAAGTGGTACACTTAAGTTTTTATTACTGGGGGGAACAGAAGTCATGTTGTTAAGGAGAAAAATTTAGAACAAAGCTCCTCTGTTTTAGTTTTTATTACTCTCTAACATATTTCTTGTGTGAACTTAACCAAATCACTCATGGTAAAAATTAAGTAGGGCCAGTAGCTTCTCACTACTAAAAGGTTTGATTCCTATCACCCTCCTGCTCCTCACTTCCAACCGCAAGCTACTGCCACATACCTTGCACCAACTCTGGCACTTTTCAGAACATGCCATCGGCTAATTTGACTTCTTAGCCTTGGAGAACACTTGCTACAAAGTCAACCTGAGTGAATTTTGTACAGGTTTGCAGAAGGCACCAGTGGAAGCACATGGGAATGCAGTGGGATTCCAAGGCAAGGACAAAGAAAGGAGGAAGAAGAAAGGAGCAAAAAGGAAGCAGGACCTTCCTCTTTTGTAAGCTTTTAGCAGTTAAGGGTTTGCCATCAGTACGTAGCTTCATTCTTAGGGTAGATTTTTGGAGCTGTTTATCTGTGACTGACTTTGAGATAGAGTATCTACAGCATGCCAAAGCACTAAAGGGATGACAAATCTACTATTTGTTTCAAGATTAATGAAATAAGATTAATGTGGAAATGAATAGAATAGGAACAAGAAGAAGTCAGTCATAAACCTGTTAGGTAAAATATTTAGAATACTGTTCCTGTTTCCAGAGTTGTTTCTGATTCTTCACCCAACAACTAAGTTTAGTACAGAGCTTGACCAAGGAGTATTTGGTAAATTTTGTGAGGGAAATCATGCAGTTCTGAAAAGCATCCCCATCTAATGGTGATTAAACCCTGCATGAATATGGAGCTGCTGGCATTTGAGTCATGAATGGATTTTCAACTTATCATTACATGCTCCCAGTCATTCCCCACTGTCATTACAAAATAGAATGCATATGCAGTCTCTGTATTTATTCCTACTATTTACATTCATTCTTCCAGATTAAATATATCTCTCTATTGAAAAATATATACCTGTATTTATCTCTATGTGAAACTGTTCTACTTTACTAAATTGTTTAAGAAACTTCAACCACTGCTACAAGTGAATCACCTAAGTATGCCAGAAAACACGTGTGAAATGTATCTTGAAACATAAAGTAGAATTTCTGGGCTTGCTTGCCCATTTGTTTACCATTTAATATGTCTAAGTATAGCAAATCAGTAGACTGTGCCTGACAGTTTATGTAATTTATCTCAGCTTCATGTTTCATTTTGTATTGTGAGTAGAGATATTTGCTGTTTGTTTTTAGAGAAGAAACTTTTATGATTGCTTTGCTGCTTTCTTTTTTTTTTCCCTACTTCTCTTTCCCTTATAAAAATATCTAGTATGATTTCCCTTCCCTTTCCACAATTAGACAAAAACATAATTAGCTTTTCTTTTTTTTTTTTTTTGAAAGGAAAATGATGCTGTCTCTAATTTAAAATATTTTCTTACTTAGTGTCGTAAAAGCGAGGAGAAGGATGTGGGTAATGAGCAACTAAACCAAGTAATTTTACAGATTTAAATATCAATACACCTCTGTTCATAAGACAATATTACAAATCTTACATCATCATATTCTGTCATCTATATCTAGGCTGACTGTGATCAATGCTATATGTAGTGTCCTCAGGCATGTGTTGTTACTGTTCATCTTCTCAGTCTTTCTTTCAGCTTTCAATTACCTTTATTAGATTGTGTGATTCAGAACACAGCAAGGAAAGTGCACAGCCATTGCATTCTCAACAGGTAGAAAATGAGTGTCTCAAGCTGTGTCTGTTGTGCCCTTCCAGATTTCTGTCCTTACTAATTATCTTTTCAGAGGACATCTGCTGGTTGCCAAAAAAGTTACTTCATAGAAGAATGTGACTTCTGAAATACAATCAATGAATAATAAACATCTGAAATAGTAACTTTCATCACACCTGGCTAATTTTTTTTAAATTCCAAAGTACCTGTTGGATCTCAGAAGTTTTACAAGACCATTTATCTTAATGCACAGCAGCATCTTTTCTTGAGGAGAATCAGTTGATACTTTTAGATGCTGTGTGCATCCCCATCTGAATACTAAGTTTATCTTGTAGTGTAATTTTGGTATCGCAGTCTCTGGTGTATGTTTAATTATCAAAGAAGGGTTTGAATTAAAAAAACAGAGAAAAATCCCAGTGCATTTATACAAGGTATGTAAGCTATACCTGTCTGAAAAACAGTGAAAAAAGGCTTGTATACCTACCTGAATTCCATTGTAAGTTCCACATATGCCTTTGGGATGTCTCTGCAGAACAGGACAATTTGCGTGCAATGTAGGCTTGCTGCTCATCATCCAGTCCAGTCTGAGGATGTGGCTGAAGACTGCCATACTTTACTGCCAAACTATTTCTCTGCACTGGAGAGACGTAAGGTTCCATCTTCTTGTACTCTAAATGAAATCCAAACTCAAAGTCTGAATTTATGAGTGTACTTAAATTTTGACATTATTGGGAGGAAGGTTTCTTTTCAGAGACTTCAAAAGACATTTGTGTTTTAGAGCAAGACACTCTAAATAGATCAGCTGGCAACGACATGACTTGTTTGCCATTTTGGAGGTTGGAGTAATTCTAGAAGTCACTCAAATGCTTGGCTATACATTTGTTCCATCTTCTGGAACAGATTCATCATGTTCTGCAAAAACAGTGAATACTTATAGAAAATCATAGAATCACAGAATGGTTTGGGTTGGAAGGGACCATTAAAGGTCATCTAGTCCAACACTCCTGCAATGAGCAGGGACATCTTCAACTAGATCAGATTGCTCAGAGCCCCGTCCAACCTGACCCTGAATGTTTCCAGGGACGGGGCATCTACCACCCCTCTGGGCTACCTATTCCAGTGTTTCACCACCCTCTTTATAAAATATTTCTTTCTTATATCAAGTCTAAATGTATATTTTTTCTAAATGTAGCCCTTGTCTTATTGCAACAGACCTTACTAAAAAGTCTGTCCCCATCTTTCTTATAAGCCCCCTTTAAGTACTGGAATGCTGTAATAAGGTCCCCCGCAAGCCTTCTCCAGGCTGAACGACCACAACTCTTTCAGCCTGTCCTCATTGGACAGGTGCTCCAGCCCTCTAATCATCTTTGTGGTCCTCCTCTGGATCCGCTTCAACAGGTCCATGTCTTTCCTGAGCTGGGGGCTCAGAGCTGGACACAGTACTCCTGGTGGGGTCACATGAACCATGTAGAGGGGCAGAATCACCTCCCTTGACCTGCTGGTCACACTTCTTTTGATACAGCCCAGGACATGGTTGGCTTTCTGGGCTTCAAGCACACATTATTGACTCATGTCCAGCTTTTCATCCACCAGTACTTGTAAGTCCTTCTCCACAGGGCTACTCTCAATCCTTTCATCCCTCAGCCTGTATTGATACTGGTGGTTGTCCTGACCCATGTGCAGGACCTTGCACTTGGCCTTGTTGAACTTCATGATCTTCACATGGACCCACTTATTGAGCTTGTCTATGTTCCTTTCAATGGTGTCCTGTCCCTCAGGCATATCAACCACACCACTCAGCTTGGTGTCATTTTCAAATTGCTGAGGTTGCACTGGATCCCACTGTCTCTGTCACTGATGAGGATATTAAACATTACTGGTCCCAATACAGACCCCTGAGGGACATCACTTGTCACCAATCTCCATCTAGATATTGAGCCGCTGACCACTACACTCTGGATGCAACCATCCAATTCATTCCTCATACACCAAACAGTCCACCCATCAAATCCATATCTATCCAATTTAGAGAGAATCAGGACAACATAAGCATTGAAGGAAATGCTATTTGCTCCCAGTCAGAGATCATTGTTAGAGTGCTTCATAAGTTAACATTTGTTAAAGCTTGTTGACCTAACCAGTTTTGAGAGTTTCTTTCAAATATGATAAATAATTAATTAGGTAAGTTACTTTTTAAAATATAATGTGAAATTTATCAATTTCAGCATAAATTAAAAGAGATAATGTTTGAAGAAAAAAATCTATAAAAAGGTAAATCATATAAAATTGTGTCCAAAGAAAAAATGAAACCTAAATAAAAATGTTTTAATTGTACACTTCAAGGACTAGTTAGAATATGTTACAGCTAGATAAATTACAGTAAAATAGGCTGGTTGGGATTAGGGCTGAGTACTTTGGTAAGTATAACATGATATTATATCTATCCCTTTCAAGAAATATAGATAACTTGATAGATCTGATATAGAATTTCAGCTAAAGAAATGTTGCTTTGTTCTTCATATGATAAATAAAGTAAGAAGAAAAATGGAAAATAACCTCTGTACAAAAGGAAATGCACTGGAGAATGAGCAGACTGCTGATACTTTTTAAGACAAAATACTGAAAAAAATGATCTTATTGGAAACCGTTTCTCAATTTTACCTTAAAATAACTCATGCTATTATATAATAACATTTCATTGTATTATTTCTTTTCACTTTTTTAAACTTCAGTCTTCAAGGTAAATGGTATGCATTAAATGAGGATATGCTATTCTACCCTAGTAACAGTGACAGAATAATAAAGACTGTATTTCATTTTGATGTACAGCTCTAACGTACGTCTTTTTCTGACAAGGATAAGGTCACCTGTCATAAAATTGTATTTGCTGTCCAAAAATTGATATGTAACTATTGAAAATTGTGAAACAGTTTATAACTTAAGATATGTGATAGAGCTGTTGACCTTTTCTTCAGTAGAAGTAATACAGATACCATCACCAATTTGTTTGTTTGTTATTTTCTCAAAATATATGCAACATTTCTAGTTGCAAATCAAAGACAGTAAGTTTGGCAAGTTGATTATACTTTTTTTTTTTTTTTTTAAATTTGGACTTCCCTTTATCTTTATGTGTAGTGTACATTTCAAATATGCGTGTACCGTCATGGTACTATTTCTCTCTTGTCTTTCACAGGCCAATTGAGAGTGCCCAAGACCTAGATCAATATTGAAAATACAGGAAGATTCCACATATGCAGGATTTTTTTATTTTTTTTTTTTTAAGTTTAACAGAGCAGATAGAACACAATAAATTTTAAACTGGAAGATATAAATAACATTTACTTTTTTTTTTTTTCTTAAAACAAGAAGAGACAGCTGAAAACTTTAAAAGACAAATTTCAATTTGATAAAAGGAGATAAGTGCTTAGCCTTTGGGATTTTCTACCTCAAGTTATCATTGAGTTTATTGTGATTAAGAGAAAATCTTGGAAACACATACAGAACATGAGATCATCCATAATCTTAAAATTCTAGAAGGAATATAAACTCCTGTTTCAGGGCCTGAGGTAACTCCATTTGGGGGCTAGTAAGAAATTTCCTATAAATATCACATTCCCTATATTTGTTACTTGTGGGGTTTCTTTTACTATGAATACACACTAGGAAAAGGGCTCCAAGTTGTAGTGTGTGCACCCAGTTTGATCATCTCACTAAGTCACAGATGCAGGTAAACATTAGGTAAGATAATGAATCTTTACTGAATGTTTCCTATGAATTCGTCTAGTAGAAGAAGGATTATTGAAGGAGCAGGTGGAACAGTCCAGCTATGTAAGGCATTCATCACTCGCTAGGGACTATGCAGAGAATGAGAGGAGAAACTAAGACACCTAAATCCAGTCCTTCCAACCACTCTAATGATAAGGATTTAAAGATGAAAGTTAGTGGCAATAGCTCTCACATTTTGCATGGTGTGATCAGGATTACTGTGAAGAAAATAGACAAATTCTAGCAAGATCTCAATCTGGGAGCTTTGATCTACATATGTAGACTCTACCTTCTTGCCAGATCCCATTGGTACCATTCAAAGTGCAAGAATCAAAATGTTGCCCTGCAATAGAAAAAGGTAAGATAAGACTCAAGAGAGGCTTACTCTGCCTGTTGTCTTGTTGCTCGGAGCTTTGTTTTAGCTTTATTACTTTAACAGCAACTACCTAACTACGAGAAGCTATTGCCTTAGCTTCTTTAGTTTTGGTTAGTTTTGCATAATTGCAGAGTGGAACATCGACTGTTAAAATGTTTCATATAGGTAGGAATAACAAGTAATCATGCAGTGTAGAGTGAACTGTCTATGACCCCAAATTAATCATGCTAAATAAAGGAAGAGTAAGGTCCCAGGGTATCATCTTGTTCTGGAGTCTTCAGTAAAAATTAACGAGTGACTCCACAGTGCTCAGCTGCTGTTGGCAATGGGAACTTTGGAGTGGGACAAAACTGATTTCAGGAGTAATGGTAAAGATAAAGAAGCATTATCAAACATAAAAAAAAAAAAAACCAACAAAAAAAATGCAACAGAGTAAATTCAGATGTAACAGTTATAGATCAATACAGAAAGAACAAGGGGAAAAGTATGCTATAGAACATACTTCTGGTAGATATGGCCCCAAACAGATCTAAAATGGAGGAGAAAGAAATTGTCTACACCAACATCAAGGGCCTTCCAGCAAAGAGAAGGAAGAACCACCTAATTTTAACATATTGCTCCTTCTGATGAAATATTCACTGCCCACCTTCCCAGCCCTGAGTGAAACTGTTGAATTTGACTCAGAGGAGCAGCAGAACAGGAAATGTAACAGAGAGATAGATAACAAGAGACTTTTTCCTGTATAGCAACTTTTAATTGTGATATTGTTAATAAGATTTGATTTTTACTAATTAGATAATGTAGACTGTGCGTCTGCCAGTATCACTGTAACTGAATTAATAACAATTTAATTACACTAATGATAAATTCTTGGTTTCATATATAAGATGCGTCCTTCTTTTTGCATATAAGAAGATTATGAATATAACAACAGGGTTGAATATAGGGGCAGGTCAGAGGCAGTATTTCTTGAGTATTTAGCATTAGGACCGTGTTTGGATAAAGAATTAAAAAAAATACTAGAAAGAGGGAACACAGCTCTACATTTCCTACATAGTGAATTAATGCATTAAATAAAGCATATTGTGGAATTAGTCATTGTCCCAGTGGGTCAAAATTTTTTGAACTTTACTTAAGATCTGCCAGTCTGGGTAATAAAGGACTCTGGTCCTTTATTATGGTAAGTAGATGAATGTTCATCAGAATATAACAGTGCTTGCCTGTCTAAATTTAAATAGATGTTTAAAATTAGGTTCCTAGAAAAGCTTTCAGGATATCTAGAGAAGTGAAGGATACCTGATTTATACCTATTTTTCTGGCTTGCTACATGGGAAGACTTTGTGCTGAAAATGTTGATGCTATTAAAGAATCTCTGTAGAGCATACAAGCCTGTGCGAGTGGGAGTGACAGACACTGGCAGCAGTTGGGATAGGGGAAACTTGAAGAGCTTAGAAACACAGACCTGAATGCTGTCTGGCATCCCAAATACTTTAAAAGGTATAACTTTGAAGAGATATCCTTTAATCCTGATAGATTTCTTCAGAAATATGTACGACCTCATGCTTTTAAATGCTTTTATATGGGCATATTTTAGTTACTCTGGTGTTCCTATGGTTCCTTCTGGTTTCTATCAGCTTATCAACAGCCATTGTCAGTGTGCAAAGAGAAATCCAACCAACGGAGTAAACAAGCAATGCAAGTAATTTTAACATTGATCCGTATAAATTCTGGATATTCCTATACAGCATAGTTGCCTGCACCTAGGGATGAACATATTGCCTTCCTGTATAACTTGTGCCTTTAAATCTATTTGCTTCTGATGACCAGTCCTCAGATCTGATTGCTCCTAACTGTCTGCCTTTGATATCTTCACAGTAGCTACTCTGAGAAGCAGTCATACCTTGGATAGCTTTATTATCCTTCATGCTTTAGAAAGGTTAGAGAGAAGGAGCAGTAGGTGTGAGATAGAAGGTTTTAGTATTAATCTGGTTGAACTCTGTACAACTACAAATACATTTTCAGTCTCCACTGCTGCTCATCTATAATTAGGCTAGAGGTAGCCTAAGGAAGAGGAGCTAAAGAACAGCAGCAATGCAAAAAGTAATTGGAAACATCTGATTAGTGTCATAAAGAATGTCAGGTAATAACTGAAGGAAAATAACTCAAATAAAGACCAGTAAAAGTGCCAGTAGTTCTAGGCATTTGTAGGTATCCAATATATTTTTACATAAAAGTTTACAGTTGTATTAAACTCCAGCAGTGAATGAATTTAACTACTTTATGTCACAGTAACAGCATTTATCTGAAAACCAATGAATGTACTCTAGAATAGAAGCTTGCTTGGCTGAGTTTTTTCTTTTATTTTTATTGGTTACATTGCAAATTTGTGTTTGACTTTTATTTACATCCATGAAGCTTCCATTGTGTCCAATTCTTTTTTTCTTTTTCCTCCAAAAAACGCTTATCTACCAAAAGAAAAAATTAATTTGAAACAAAAGAACTGCTATAATTAATTTGAAGTATAATTGATGTGTGTTTTTAATGGGTTATTGGATAGCAGAGGTAGTTAATTCTCTATTATAGTTATTGATCAGTTCTGTTAAATATTCTCTATTAGTTTAGAACATAACAGGAGTGACAAAAGGACAGTTTATGGATCATTCCATCAGTAAAGGCTAGAGATCTAAATGAAATATAAACCACACACAGATCTTCACTAATGAACATTACCAAATCCAGACATCTTTATCTTTTTATGGAAACAGATTCTTTGCTGCCAGCTGCCCCAGCACATCAGCCAAAATTGTTCCAGTGATGATTACTATGTCTCTTACAGCATTCAGTGGGTTAATTAAAATAAATAAATAAATAAATAAATAAATAAATAAATAAATGAAATTAAAATGGTTGCAATGAAAAACTTTGTTTCATAATTCCATCTGGTTTAAATGTCTGGTTTTAGTTACACATAGAATCAAAAAGCTGCCAAAACTCCAGCTATGACCCCTATTACAATATCTACAAAATTGATGATGTTGGCTTATTATTCGAGCAAACAATATACTGGAGCTTTTTCCTTTATTAATTCAGAAGCTGCCAGAATGTGCACCATGATGACAGATTTTCTGATTCTAGCCTCCAATAAGAATCTTTCCACTGATTATGATGGCAACAGATCTCAGACTTATTAGCTGAAAATACTGTTTTATAAATTATGAGCTACATAGATGCTAAAAAGAAGATAATTACAAATGCACCAGAATGATTTCTTAAAAGAATGACTACTCTAACACAGTAGTAACCATATAACATTTTAAGATTCTTTAAAAGGTGCAGACAGGGATTAATTTCTTAATTAAATTAAACAACATCAGGGCAGGACCCAAGAATCTTAATAAAAAATAGGGATAAATGAATGAAACTGTTAGTTAAAGATGTGAAGAGAAAACTTCTACCTGGTGCTGCCGTCAGATTATTATCCATTATTCATTTTTCAGGTAGGCAGCAATAAAGTTGCAACAAGAAGTCCAAGGGCAATCAAGAGCAACCTCAGGACCTTGGGATGACTGGTTAAGGTATAAGGAGCACTAGCGGTGTTCTCCTCTATGCTTCCACTTGCAGGGAATGATGAAGGAAGAAACAGGAAGAGCCAGCAGATCAATACTTGGCTCTGAGCCTGGTGTCACCAGCAGAATTCTGGGGGTTTTGGTCATGGGTTGGTCTCCATGACACCAGGCCTGCTGGCAACAGACAGGGTACCATTCTCAAAGGGAGGAAAGGATTTTTGCACATGAGTTAGCAAGCCTCTTGGAAAGCACTTTAAACTAGATTTGAAGAGGGAAAGGGATAAAACCAGGCTCACTAGAAAGAAGCCTGGGGGCAGAATACTAGTGTTTGCGGGATGACGTGCTAGCGAAGTCCTTCAGTCTGCCATCTCAATGGAGGTAGGAGATGGAGATCCATGTGACAGCAAAGACAGTGATCTAAGCTGTCAGTTCTAAAGATTATAGTGAAGAGTAGAATAATCATTCAGATCACTTCCACTGACAAAGCTGAAACCCTGAAACCCCTTTTTTTGTAGGATCAAGGTCTGAGATATTTTATAGCTGCTAACACTAACCTCGAAGTATCTAATATTATATCACACACATGTAAATCCATCTCATGTCTGGTTAACTTAGCTTAGTTGAGTTTGTAAGATTTTGTTCTGACTGCCTAAAAGTACGCACTTAAAAGGCTGCATTTGAAGAGAAAATAACTTTGTATAAATGTCTCCAATTTGGTAATCTTTAGTTATTTTTAATTAGCACACTGTTTTCTCAAGGCTTTTTTTTTTTGGTTGGGTTTTTTTTTTTTTTTTTTTTTTTTTTTTTTTTCCTTCTGTGTGTCTCCTAGCAGTAGCGTATCTAATTAAATTATCCTTTCTTTGTGTGTGTTTCAAAGCATTCCTTAGTATATCAATAGGAGGGGGTGGATTTCCTGTTCACCACAAGAAAAATCCTGAATCCGTTTTAATATTTTCTGGAAGCTCCACATCTTTCCATATGCCATATTTTTAACACAAGCAATTTAATTATCTCTACTGTCTTATCTAAGTACATATCAAGAAAAATACATTGAATTTTTGACTGCAGCTTTAATAGACACTACTGTGTGGCAGTGCTTGAGATCACAAAAAGACCTACTGAGTTTCATTGCGAGAAAAATGTTTCTACCATCTTTCTGTCTAATGCAAAACCTCCACTTGGAGCTTTATGCGACATCTAGGACCCATATAAAATGCCTATTAATAAGGTTGAATGTCCCCTGGCTGACCCACTCCTCCCCTTGAACTCAGTGTTCTTCCGTAGACACTATGAAGTGTACCATTTTTAATCAACAGAAAAGCAATTGGAAGATGGGAAGAAAAGAGGGTTTTGACACAGAGATGCAAAAGGAGAGATGCCTTCTTCCATGTATACTTTGCTAAGAACAATTGGTCTTTCAAATACACAAACAATAAGACTGGCTGAAAATTTCCACAACACTTCATTTTCAGTGGAATATTGGAGTTTTTCACAATAAGGCTCTTTTAAACTTAAAAATATCTAATTTCCACAAAACTTGTAAAAAAATAATTTTAAAACCCTGAAACTCAAAAACACAGAACACTGCTGTCTCTAAGTTTTAGATTTTAATGTAAAAATTATGTTGTCATTAACAAAAGAAATTTCAGAGCAAAGCAGAAATAAAAATCTTACTAGCTATAACAAATAAATGTATGTGTATATATATATATAATTTCTATATTAACATTTCAAAACCATAAAACTCTTGTGGAAATCTTTCATTAAATGGAATTTAACATTAGGAAAGATTGTAAATGCATATGACTAAGGACTGATTTTATACTTTCCAATCATATACACAAGGTCCAAGTATGACACAAGATAAACATTTGCTACCAGGAAGAATTTCAGTTTCAAGACCTGATGTTTTTAGGTCACAGGCAGTATAATTCATTATGTAACTGTTGTTACATGTTGTGAGCGGCCTGCTGAACAAAGGACAAAGTTCTGAATGGCTGGATAGCAGAAGCTTTCTGATTAAATCTACAATTGTCAGTTTTATGATGAAAAGATCAAGAAACTAAATATTATTGGAGTTAAATGCAAGTTTAGAGATAAACCTGTTTGAATTTTTGTTGGTTTAGCATTCTCTTCACCTTTTCTATTTTTCTTTTTATCTTGAGGGAAGGGAGAAATCAGGGAAGTTGTTTGAAAACTAGTCTCATATTACACATAATTATCACTACGACTGTTTTCTTCACTGTAGTCATTGCACTGTAGAGTAAAAAAGAAAGTTTTAATTACTTGTACTTCCTTTTTTTTAAAAACTTTGATTTATAGGCGAACTGTCAATGCTGCAACAGAAACCTGCAGCATTTCTTTGAAGCGTTGACATTTGTATTTAATATGAACATATTACAATGTCATCTGACCACAGAGCTTGTTTCCCATAGAGAATACATGTGACACCACTTGGATTGGAAGATACTTTTCAGTAGGGTTTTTTGTGTGACTGATTTTTAATTGCAGAATTAGCTAGATTATGAAGATAACTGCTGTACAACACAGTAAAAAGATTTGCTAGTCAGGGTATATTGTGTAGCATCACTGCTTTCCAAAGTTTTGTATGAGTTTACTTCAGAGCAGAAATTAGCATGTAGAAAGTAGTCTTACATTTCCATTAGCACTATTTGTCTCCCACACTTATCCTGGAGAAGTATATAAACCATCTAAATGTGTCATTTTAAATACTTTCTTAGATTTCACTGTGTTGTCCTGACCTGCTGTTTTCATTATATTTGCCAGTGGCTTAGTATGTGGTAGTGTATAACAGATTGCTGAATTCAGATGAGTCTTTTCCTTATTGAAATGTTTACACTATTTTCTTTATAAAGAGACACATGCTATTCTAAATCATGAAGATTCTACATTTTCACCATTTTCTAATCAGAAATCTAAGAGATATTACTCTGCTTTTGCTTTCATTATTGCAGAAATAAGATGTACAGCACGTAATTTTTTTTTATTTTTTTTTATTTGGCTACTTGGTATGATCCAGAAATCGTGACTGGAAAGACATTGAGCATAAAAAAGTTCACCATAGCCACAGCTTTCAAATTTTACCTCTTTTTTTTTTTTCTTTTTCTTTCTTTTTTTTTTAAATACTAGATTTTTCAAATCAGTATCAGTATCTAGTCTTAAATGGGGACTGAGATAATTAATTGGGGAAAGAGAAAAACTCCTTAAGAATTTGCCAGAAACATTGCAACAGTTTAAGTGTCAAGACAGAATTTCTACACATATTATAGCTTTATATAATTTTATAATATAATTATTTTGTGTGAGAGAGAAAGCACTGGACCAGAGAAAGGAAAAACTAATTAAGGGTAATTTTGATTTACTGGCATTTAATCAATCAGTGGAAATGAACAGGAGTATAGTGAATTTGCAGTTACCTCTAATAATGTATTATGTTGCTTCTTGACTGGGTGATGTTTGTTGTATGAATACAGTCAATTAAAATAGTGGCAGAAGTGTCAAGAAACAGAGCCACAGAGGAAAGTATGGATCCTGATATATGGTTGCCAACAAGTACTTGATTGCCCTCCTGCTAGACAGCTTTCTCCAACTGTCCAGCCTGTAAAATAGGAATGCTTAAAGACTAAGATTTAAAGGCATACAGCCTGAAGGAAGCAATTTTTATTTTAGTTTTCATTTTTTGAGAGTGAAAAGACAATGTAGGGTCTTATACAGGGCTATAGGGAGGTGTTTTTATTCCATCCAGTTCCTAAGTGTGAAACATTTTCCCAATGGTAGAAATTGATCTGACTGCGTAGTTTTATAAAATATTGTGGAGAAGGAGATGTGGAGAGTCAAACTCTAGGAGTCTTCCTCTGGCTAAAGAGCACCTTGAACTGAATTTCCTTGTAAGGTTCTCTAATTGATGGGTTATTATATAAAATAATGTCACAGGTGCAACGCTTTTCCTTCGGTGTAAAATGAAGAATGCTGCAATGTTTTGCAAGCATCACGTTTGCTGCTCTGTGAAGTATGCTTGTAATAAATTGGGTGATGGATCAAATCCATTAGAGATGTTGGACAAAAAGATGCTTAGGGTATGATGAAGCTCAATGAACTTTCTCAAGTCCAGAATTTGGCATATTCTGGCAAATTTTTGAGAGTTTCTTTGAAATGGCATTTAAGTGCCTCCAGTGTTAGGTAGTAACTGAATTGACTCACTCTTTGACTCCCATTAAGTGTGTGCTGGTTTTGGCTGGGATAGTTAATTTTCTTCATAGTAGCTAGGATGGGACTGTGTTTTGGATTTATGCTGAAAACAGTGCTGATAAGCCAGGGATGTTTTTGTTACTGCTGCGCAGTGCTTACACAGAGCCAAGGCCTTTGTTGCTCCTCACACCACCCCAGCAGCGAGTAGGCTGGGGGTGCACAAGGAGTTGGGAGGGGACACGGCCAGGACAGCTGACCCCAGCTGACCAAAGGTATCTTCCATACGACTTTTCTCACTTTCACTCTCCTGAGCTAGCAGCTGCATGGTACCTAGTTGCCAGCTGGGGTTAAACCACGACAATGTAGTTTACCTACATTCATATATTTGTATGTACACAAAAGAAGGAAAAGGATTCACGTAATTGTACATATTCTTTTCTGGTATACCATATATATGTCTGATTATTCATGTTGTTAGAGAGAAATCTTACTGAAAAGAAACTTAAACAGATAAAGTAATTAGAGATTCTTTTCCTCTTTTTGAGTGGAGACTCAAGGCAGCTGCTTATTCAGAAAAAAACCCCAATAAACACAACCAAAAATAGAGGAGGAACATTAAGTGGGTAAGCAGAAGCAATGAAGCAGGAGGTTTTATGTGAAACATGGTAACATTTAAGACATGTACAAGATGGAAATTAAAAAAGGCTCCTTGACATACCACTCACAGACCTTAGTTCTGGAACAGCCTCCAATGAGGGTAGTGAACAAAACTAGTGAGCAGAAGCCACCTGCTCTTCTGCAGCTGTAGCTTCATATTTTCATGGGAAGCGCATTTTCATACTGTTTAAACTTTTCCTATAATGTGAAGGCGCACTGACTGGATCTGAGGACATAGCAGACCTCTTCTAGTCCTAGCAGACTATGAAGTGTATATACTACATTTAATACAAGTAGTACAAGATAAAGTGCAGTGTATGAATGTTAGGATTATTGTATCATTCATGCATTTTCAGAAATTAGTTTGTATCCACAAAAAGTTTATCTATGCTTGCATTCAAATATAACCATTCTTAGATTCACATCGATTCCTTTAATACTGTTTTTCTTTTAAATTACTTGCAGTGAAATAATGGCTGATTAGGTATTTATACATTTGAGATTTAAAAGAAATTTCTTATGTTATGATGACTAAATTTTATCTAATATAATCTAGACACTTAGTCTGACAGGTGTTTTGAACTTAATTCTCAAGGGTAGAGAATTATGTTTTAGCTAACTTCTCAAGAGTCTAGCTGGAAAACTGCAGTGAAATGCAAGTCCATTGAATCCTTGACAGGTATAAGAAAGCCTGATCCATTAAATTATCTTTTAATTATTTCAGAATCATATTGTTTCTCCTTTACATTAAATCTAATATTTTGTGTATATCAGATTAGGGGAAGGGAATTTGTTGCACTTTGAAATGTTTCTTTTTTGCCATACTCTGAAGCCTGTGTTAAACTTGTATAGTATTGTGTACACAGAAAATACCTTTTTCTCTAATTCTGCCTAGTTACTGGACAGTATTTTGATAATTGTCACTTAATATTAGTTACAATTTTATATGGGTTAAAGATATTTTCATTAATATCCAAGTTTTTGTGTTTCATCAGAGTAAAGTATAGTTTATTATTCCTGGGTAGAAGCCTATATGATCCTTAAGATTTCTATGCTGCCTTCTGCAATCCCCTGAGAACATATTATCTGATATTTGTCTCATTTCATATAATTCTTATTATGGGACATTCTTTGTGAAGATTATTTAATCCAATCATAACAGTAGTGTGGCTTGCATTTAAGGGACAAAATGAAAGACTTAAATGAAAAAAAAGGGTCTAACTGCATAAGCATAGAAGTCACAGTTTCTTGAAAGTCAAACACTGCTCAGCTAGAAAATTCTATTCTCCCTTCTCAGAGAAAAACATCACAGTGTTATCTTTTGATTATCTAGCTTATTGAGAACAAAACTGTTATTTGGAGGCACAGAAGCAAAGAAGATATACCTTCAAGTAAAGAGGTTTAATTATACAGGCTTCTGAGGAGGAAAAGAGTGGATTGTGTTAGAAATAAATATAATTGGGAAGCATAACATACAAAAAGGGAGAAGACTGAAAGTTTTATACCTACACAGTTTCTAATAGAAAGCTATATTCCAACCACTTAAATAAATAAATGGAATAATAGANTAATAAAGAGATAGTCCTGAGAACTGAAAGTATTGTATATGAAAAATACTGTTATGTTTCCTAGGAGTCATATTTTTCTTACATTAGCATAGTTCACTGCATGTTCCATGATGTGGAGTATGAATGCTAGTTTCTGAACTAGACATCATGTTGTATACTGGATTTCTGACTTCCATTTATCATACTTAGATTTCCTTTTGATGAACAGAAATAGGGAGGAGAACAATACTGAGAAATGTTGTTGGGTGTATGTAGAAGGGGAATGGAGTAGTGCTTAGGTAAAAGTAGATACTCAGCACTTCTCTTAATTGCTATAGTCAGTGGTGAATAAAAGTCATATTCCTTTTGCAGCAATATCAATATGATTTTCAGAGGACAAAAATGGTGGTTATGGTAATTATCTGGTGCATGATTTCTACATATCTAAAATTACTATGAATTATGTCTTCATGCTGGAGAAGTAGTGACAGGCTTTTCAATGAACGTGTAGATTCTTTAGTGGCATTGTTTACCCAAAGAGTAGTTGATTATTAAGAATATCTCCAGGAAGACTTACCCAAAATTCACACAGGACAGAAATTAATTAGTTTCTTCTAAGTCAACTCTTTTCTGTCCACATACTATGTATGTCTGTTTCCCATTTTGGGGGGACAAAGAAGGGGCAGGAATCTCTTTTTCTCCTTGGAAAGAACAATTGTAGTAAAAGAGACCACCTTTCCCACTTTTCAGAAAGTTATAGCATTCAGGCCTGTTTTGATGGCAATTTCTGAATAGTGACAGGTCATCAGTGAAGGATGTCGTCAGCTCCTGCTTCTGAATGGATGATGGAAGTGAGCAGCTGAAAACACTTACCCTGCTGGCAAGTGAACGCACTAAGCTTTACAGTGTTTAAAAAGTAGGTCTAATTCAAATATAATTCAGTAAGACTTAGAAACAAAGTTGAAACAAAGAATATAACAGCATAGATTCTAAACAAAATATTATAGCCAAGGTAACTTTAGCAGATTTGAAGGTGAAAAGACTTTTAATCATTTAGCCAGACTACTTCCATAACAGAAGTAGGAGTTCAGCAAAGCATTCCTCCTTTCACCTGCATGAGTTAGCAGCAGAGTCAGGCTTAATGGAGGTGTCCAATCTTCGGTTTAAAAATTCTAATGAGGGAGACTGTACTACTTTTAATTATTAGGCCTAGCTGAAAATTTTTGATTAAAAATACTTTGACAAGCTCTTGGATTTTCCACTCAACAAAATACTCTGAGAAACATTTGCTTCAGCCAAATCTCCATCCTCATCCTTCACCACTATGTGGATTAAAGATTTTTCCTACAGAACTGAGTCTACAAAATTTCATGAAAGCTTTTTTTGTTTCTTTTCCAATCTAACTTTTCTAGAGTCAGATTTCAAGCCCTGGCTCCCTCTGTATGTTTTCCTATCATGAGTCCTCTCTCACTTTAATGTATTTAAATTGTGTGTGCTGCTTTGGTCTTTCAGTATAGCATCACTGTCCCTAAACCCTGAAGTAGAAATGGCAACCTTAAAAGTGAGATGTAGAGCAAAATCTAGATTATGGGGAAAAGAAAAAAAAAGAAAATTTCAGTGTTTGAGTTGACACCATTAGATGGTAAAGTGGGAAACAGAGGCAGTTTGTACTTGAAATCAGAGAACATCTGGAGATGTCCCGATGAAAACACAATCACAATTGGAGCAAGGAGGATTAAGGACAGCAGCAGGATTCTCAGGAATGAAAAGTGACAATAGAGATTAGGAGAATGGAGTCAGGGTTCAAGGAAGTAATAGTTGGCATGTGAAATGTCAACAAATCTGTCATAAACTGTCATGCTTTAGCCCCAGCGAGCAACTAAGTACCATGTGACCACTTGCTCACTCCTTCCCTCCTTGAGAGATGGGGAGGACAATCGGAAGAAAAAGGTAAAATTCATGAGTTAGGATAATGACAGTTTAATCAGACAGCAAAGGAAGAGGAAAATAACAAAAATACTAATAAAAGAATATACAAAGTAGGTGATACACAATGCAATTTTCTCACTGCCTGGAACCCAATGCCCCTCCCATCCCTGAGCGGTGATCTCTCCCCCTGTTATACACAGAGAAAGATGTCATATGGTATAGAATATCCCTTTGGCTAGTTTGGCTCAGCTGTCCTAGCTGTGTCCTCTCCCAACTTCTGGTGAAAATTAAGTCTATACTAGATGAAAACAAGGACATTATCCACCCCTTATTCTATACCATCTACATCATGCCCATATCCTACACTTTCCAATTAATCATCACCACTTTCCCTGTCTTTGAGATGGGAATATATATATATACACATGCAGATACTATTCTATGGGCCATCACTCCAAAATGTCTGTTAAGTTCATTTAATCCTTGACTTTGGGCTCCATATGTCATAACAGTCTTTCAGAGCAGGGGAGATGGCGTGTGGTTTTGGATTGTTGCATGCTGCATCCAGAGCTCACAGCTGGTGTATCTGGCATGGCCCATGTTCACAGTCTGCAGATGTCGATTTCAAGGAAGTTGCTGGACGCTGGCTGCTGAAGCCAGTTCTGGTTCCATCATTGCCGCACTTTGCTTGATTTCATCAAAGTTCATCCTACATTATTTTGGGTGAGTCTTACTGTAATAGCATTGATATAGCATATAGCAATTGTAGTAATGATGACATAAAATGGCAGGGTTATTTAGCAATTGGCATCATACAATCATCTAATTTACTGGCTATTCTCACCCAAAATCAGATCCCTTTGGGGTACACACTGGACTTCCCCATCCTTCCGCACCACCCACTAAGTACACTCAGGTCCTTGAGCAAAAGCAACCCCATGGGCAGGTTTGCCTTTGCCTGTAGCAGGGCTAACCCAGACTGTCTTCCCCAACATATTCTTCATGCACACTATGGGGTTTTTATCCCCTTCTACAGTATGTGGAAGTTTTAATTGGGCAGGGCCAGCTTGATTGGTAGATCCCCTCGTGTTAACTAACAAGGTGGCCTTTGCCAAATGTGAATCCCAATGTTTGAAGGTCCCACCACCTGTTCCTCTCAGTGTAATCGTTAATAGTACATTGTATCATTTGATTTTCCCAGAGGCTGGTGCATGACAGGGGATGTGATACACCCACTCAATGCCATGTTCTTTGGCCTAGCTGTCTATGAGATTATTTTGGAAATGAGTCCTGTTGTCTGACTCAATCCTTTCTGGGGTGC
>VXBL01008314.1:3035-13964 GCA_013400195.1 Aramus guarauna | reverse complement strand
TAACCCAGACTGTCTTCCCCAACATATTCTTCATGCACACTATGGGGTTTTTATCCCCTTCTACAGTATGTGGAAGTTTTAATTGGGCAGGGCCAGCTTGATTGGTAGATCCCCTCGTGTTAACTAACAAGGTGGCCTTTGCCAAATGTGAATCCCAATGTTTGAAGGTCCCACCACCTGTTCCTCTCAGTGTAATCGTTAATAGTACATTGTATCATTTGATTTTCCCAGAGGCTGGTGCATGACAGGG
This sequence comes from Aramus guarauna, assembly GCA_013400195.1. Classification (NCBI taxonomy): domain Eukaryota; kingdom Metazoa; phylum Chordata; class Aves; order Gruiformes; family Aramidae; genus Aramus; species Aramus guarauna. The sequence continues at coordinate 13,714 of VXBL01008314.1, read as the reverse complement.
GATGTGATACACCCACTCAATGCCATGTTCTTTGGCCTAGCTGTCTATGAGATTATTTTGGAAATGAGTCCTGTTGTCTGACTCAATCCTTTCTGGGGTGCTATGTTGCCACATGACTTGTTTTTCAAGGCCCAGGATAGTGTTCCGGACAGTGGCATGGGGCACGGGATATGTTTCCACCCACCCAGTGGTTGCTTCCACCATTGTAAGCACATGGCACTTGGCGGGTTTGTGGGAGTGTGATGTAGTCAATCTGCCCTGCCTCTCCATATTTATATTTTAGCCATCATCCTTCGTACCAAAGAGCTTTACCCACTTGGCTTGCTTGATTGCAGCACATGTTTCACATTTATGGATAACCTGTAAGATAGTGTCCATGGTCAAGTTTACCCCTCGATCATGAGCCCGTCTATATGTTGCATCTCTTCCTTGATGGCCTGCAGTGTCATGGGCCCACTGAGCTATAAATATTTCACCTTTATATTGCCAGTCCAAATCCACCTGAGCTACTTCAATTCTAGCAGTCTGGTCCTCTTACTCATTGTTTCAATGTTCCTCAGTGGCCTGACTCTAAGGTACGCAGGCATCCATGTCACATATTTACAATTAGGTTCTCTAGCCACGTACCGTTTGCCTCTGCACTGCCAGTTGCTCTGCTTCCATTGCTGTAACCACCCCCACAGGGCACTGGCCACCATCTATGCGTTACTATAGTGGTAGAATACAGGCCATTTTTCTCTTTCAGCAATATCTAAAGTCAGCTGGATGGTAGTCACTTCTGCAAACAGACTTGATTCAACTTCTCCTTCAGCAGCTTCTGTCACTCACCATGTAGGACTCCATATAGCAGCCTTCCACCTCTGATGCTTTCCCACATGCAACAGGACCCATCAGTGAACAGGGCATATTGCTTCTCATTCTCTGGCAGTTTATTATACAGTGGGGCCTCTTCAGCACATGTCATCTCCTCCTCTGGTGATATTCTGAAATCTTTGCCTTCTGTCCATGATCACTTCCAGAACTCCTGGGCGACTAGGATTTCCTGTTTAAGCCCACTGTGTGATCAGCATGACCCACTTACTCCATGGACCATCAGATGCATGATGTATAGAGGGGACCCTCCCTTTGAACATCCAGCATAGCACCAGCAGTTGGGGTGCCAGGAGAAGTTGTACTTCAGTACCAACCACCTCCAAAGCAGTCTGAACCCCTTCATATGCTGCCAATGTCTCTTTTGGAGTTGGAGTATAATGGGCCTTGGATCCTCTGTATCCCCAACTCCAAAACCCCAGAGGTCGGCCTTGAGTCTTCCCTGGTGCTTTCTGCCAGAGCCTCCAGTAGGACCATTCTCTCTGGCTGTGGTGTAGAGCACATTTTTTACATCTGGTCCTGCCCGGACTGGCCCAAGGGCTACTACAGGAACTATTTCCTGTTTAATTTGTTCAAAGGCTTATGTTGCTCAGGGCCCCATTTGAAATTGTTCTTCTTCTGAGTCACCTGATAGAGAGGACTTACAATTAGATTGTAATTTGGAATATTAATCCTCCAAAAGCCCATCACACCTAAGAAAGCTTGTGCTTTCTTTTTGTTAGTTGGTGGAGACATAGCTATTTTTTTGTTCATGACATTTATTGGGATCTGATGACATCCATCTTGCTATTTTATTCCTAAAAACTGGGTCTCCTGTGCTGGTCCCTTGACCTTACTTCATTTTATGGCAAAACCAGCTTTCAGAAGGATTTGGACTATTTTCTTCCCATTCTCAGAGACTTCTGCTGCTGTGTTGCCCCATACTATGATGTCATCAGTGTATTGCAGGTGCTCCACAGCTTCACCTTGTTCCAGTGCAGTCTGGATCAGACCATGGCAAATGGTGGGGCTGTGTTTCCACCCCCAGGGCAGCCTATTGCAGGTGTACTGGACACCCCTCCAAGTGAAGGCAAACTGTGGCCTGCACTCTGCCACCAAAGGGACTGAGAAAAATGCATTAGCTATATCAATTGTGGCATACCACTTGGCTGCCTTTGACTCCAGTTCATATTGAAGTTGCAGCATGTCTGGCACAGAAGCACTCATCGCTGGTGTGACTTCATTCAGGCCATGATAGTCTACCGTCAGCCTCCACTCTCCATTGAACTTCTGCACTGGCCATATGGGACTATTAAAGGGTGAGTGGGTTCTGCTGATCACTCCCTGACCCTCCAGCTGATGAATCACCTTATGGGTGGGAACCAGGGAGTCTTGGCTGGTGTGACATTGCCAACAATGCACCATTGTGGTAGCTATTGGCACCTGCTGTTCTTCAACCCCAAGCAACCCAACAGAAAGGTCCTTCAAGAGACCAAGCAAAGTAGACAACTGTTTCATTCAGGGGCCTTGCACTTGGCTTTGTGCAATTTCATGAGATTCATATTGTCTCACTCTTCAACCCTGTCAAGATCCCTCTGGATGGCATGTCTTCCCTCTAGCAAATTGATTGTGCCATTCAGCTTGGTGTCATCTGCAAAATGGCTGAGGGTGCACTCAATCCTACTGTCTGTCACTGATGAACATTAAATAGTATCGGTCCCAGTACAGATCCTTGAGGGATACCATTTGTTACTGGTTTCCACATAGACATTGAGCCAGAGTGTAATTCTGCACATGACAATCCAGACAATTCCTCATCCATCTAAGAGTCCACTTGACAAAACAATATCTCTCCAATTTAGAGGTAAAAAGGGACCATAGGAAAGGCCTTACAGAAGTCCAGGTAGATGACATTCATAGCTCTTCTTTTGCCCACTAAGCTACCCTATAAATCACAGGTTACTCCCATCCTCATCATTTCTTCTGTAAGCACACCTTTAATAAAGCTTGAAGGGCTTCGGTTTTTAAACAAAATGTAACTAAGGAGACAGTGCCTGGTAGACAACTCATAAATCACCAAAGAAATACCTCACATTCTCATTCTTTCTCAGATTCATTATCAGGTAACTAAAAAAAAACAACAAACAAACAAACAAAAAACCAAACCTTTTTGTCAGCGCCTTAAATGCTCTACTGTATAAAGTTGAAAACAAGTGTTGGTCAGAAATTGGGCTGAACAGAATATTCAATACATCAGTGCAGAAAAATAACATGTTAAAGAAGATAAGCAAAGCTTCAGAAAAACAAAAGCATAATCTCAAAGTTAGCCAGGTGCAAAGCCTGGGTCCAATCTTGCATTCTGCAAACATCATACATTAACCAAATACCAATTGACTGAGGGTTCAAGAATGCTTCCCAGGTTGGGCAGCTCCCAGACATGTCCCGTCTCCATGTCAAGCTAAAACTGTTGTACACCATTTCCACTTTTGTGCCTAGGCATAAAACCTAAGCATTTGGGAAAAGAAGAGAATGTTACATTTGTGTCTGATTTGAATGACTGGAGAACGACATTCTGTTGTGCCAAGAACACCTGCCAAGACAGATTTCTTCTTCTGATGTCATTAACTCTTCCCTATCCTTGACTTCTCTCTTCGTGTGCCTTTTCTGCACATTCTAAGTCATCCAGGTGGGATTTTTTTCCATCACAGTCTCCCAAGCAATGTGTTTACATACACTTTATTGTCCTTGCCTATGTTAATAAAGTACACATTTCCAAGAAGAAGACTTGGTCACTGGATCATCAGCATCCACACTGCTAATCTTTAATATGCCCTATGGTATAGTTTTTACTCCTGCCTGTTTTGTATGCAACACTAAATATCTTCTGAGCATACTCCAGGGATCATGCCCAAAAGGCAGTTTGGTGACAGCCACACTGTTTAGCTCTTTCAATGCCAAGTAAATGCTTGCATTTTCTCTTAGAGCTAAAGAATTGGTGCTGACTTGTTTTATTTATTTGCATAGATGTAACCAATAATTGGAGATGTCTCAGGTGTCAGCTCCAATCACAACCATTCGTAAGATGATGGAAAAAAGTCATAATACTACTAACAAGAAATAGCCAATGAACATCTTTAAGTGGCAATCAGTAAGTGGAAGAACAGAAAAAAATATGGGAGGATGGATAGAGTACATCTTTCCTTGGTCTTTGGAATTTCTTGTTGACTTTATAAAATTGATCCTGTGATTGAAAGATGTTGCTATTGTTCCAGACACACATCTTTAAAGAAGTGAAAAAAAAAAAAAAAAGACATCAAGAAGTATTAATAAACCTGAGAACTACATAAGACACGGTCCTGAGGCAGTAACAGCAATTTACATGCTGAGTCATGATATATTACTTATTGAGTGGTTATATATATCTGTAAACAAAATCAGTATATAAGTGAAACAAAAGAGCCGAAACAACAAGAAAAAGTCAATAGGTAAAATGTATGAAAATTTGCATATAAATTATTTATGCCACTTTTATAAGATGGATCATGTAGGACTCATCTATAGATTTCAATCTTCTGCAATTTAGTTTTTAAGTGACCTACACTTTGAAGGTTACACTTTTCTATTTCATTATAGTTTTAAAGCTGTGAAAGGAACTCACATAATATGATTGGATATCAGAATTTATTTTTTTTTAGTAGAGCTTAATAATAAGATCTTATCATGAACATTTCTGTGATGTTTCAACTTCATTCAAACACTGAATCATCTCTGAAGAATACTGTAATTTAATCTTAATGAATTCATATCAGTGTTTCTTTACTTTGAACATTATATTTCCTTGCTACAGATGCAATAATTAGAACACAATTAATTAGCTTAAGTAGGTGATTTTGTAAATATAACAGTTCAAGCATCTTGTTGAAGAATGAAGATTTGAAGTTCAATTTCTTTGTGATTTTTTCTTCAACATATTTTGAATTAAGATTGATGGAGTGGAATTTATCTGACTAAATTATAACACCAGTACAGTTGAAGATGTATATATGGTAGTCACCTGATGCTGTTAGAGAGAATGGCAAAAAATTATAAACCCTTCTAGAAATCACTTAATTCATTCCAAGTAGATGCCTGGTATGCATCAGTTGAATTGTGTTATAAAGTATATTTACTATGTGGGGACTCTAAGGTGTCAGATTCAGACAACCAGTTTTAGTCTTGTGAATCCACTGCACACATGTGCAGATGATATAGTAATTTGACCACCAAATTTAGTCACCCTCCCCAGAACTTAAGAATTAAGATTTTAGAAACAAATTAAAAAGAAACAAAGAAACAAAGAAACAGAAACCTCAAACAAACAAAAATAATCCCAAAGAATAAGCTCTCAGCTATATTTACACCTTTCTTACAGAAGTAAGCAAGAGAAAATGCAGAAAATATTGCCAGGAATTACCAGTTAAGAATTCTAGAAAACCTGGCACAATGGAGCAAAACTAATGAAGTGGTGAGTAGCCAGAAAGCTGTAGTTGAGTTTTTAATACAGCTCCCTACCTTACCATATTGACCCCCAGCAAGGATTTCCAAATATCACGGCCCAAAATTAGTAAATGAACCCAGAATCCATAATAACAACTTATCCACAAATAATAAAAGTCTTCATTGTCTTTTCACTGAAGTTATCCCAGTTTAAAAGATCAACAGATAACAAAATGTCAGTCACCATAAATTCAAATAAAGCTTTACACTTTAAAATAAGCACAGTCCTTGGGAAATTCCATCCCACACAGCAATAATGTACAAGTCAAGTGAATAATCCATGTCATTTTACAGAGAAATAAATCTTGGAAACTAGGAGTTGATAGTTACAAAAATGACTCAAGTCTAAAACTATGCAACTGCCCATCAAAGAAATAAGGAGCCTGATGCCAAAACTGAAAACACTCTGAACTTCACTTTCTTCCAAATAGGCTCCTGAAGTAAAATTAGCTGTTTAGTCTCATTTTCAAATTTGATTTATTAATATAGCTGAAGTCAAGCAAAAATGACAGATCTGGTCAAACCCAGGCATATTATAAATTGCCTTCCAGTAAAATCAGCAGTTTTAGCAGTTAAGCTTTCATAATTTTAGAACAGAGCAGTATAGATGACCACAGAATATGGCATATTTGGTAAAATGCACAAAAGATAGTAATTTAGATCAGTGAACTTGGTAGAGAGACACCTGGATTCATTCTGTACTCTGTCATTATCTTTGCATGTGGTCTTGGGAACCCAGTGCCACTCTCCCTCCTCCAGTTTTTATGTGCAAATAGGAACAGTAATACTTTTCTGATACCACATTCTGTCATCTCCTAATATCCTCCTTTTGCAGAAATAGAATAACTTTAGCTATGCTGACAGAGTTAAAACAGCAAATCTCTCTCATATGGATGAAGTTTATTGTTAAATGAGGTTTTTATGCAGTTATAATCTGCTTCTGTTCAAGAAGGGTAGCGCACTATGCAAATGTAAAATACCTTCTTGCGAACATAGCTACATACCTCCCTCGGGTGTTTATCAGTGTTTTTCTATATCCTTTTGTAAAGTGTAGCCCCAAGGGTGCTTCAAAGCCCAGCAAGCTGCCCGTGTTGTGTGCCGGTGAGTCATCCTCGGGACTGGATCTGGCTGATGATATTCCCAGAGAGGAATGGTGGGACAATAATCCTACAGTGCTCATCACTCTGTAGTGCTGACATATTTTGAAAGTACTTCCATTTTGTGATCATGCCATTTCTAGCTGTTATCATATTTCTGTGTCACAAGTCTTCAAGAAAAAATATTACCTATAGTTTTCCGTTGCAGGATTTCTGGGATTTTTCTATCTAAGCTTTGACATTACCTACCTCAGAGGCAGATGGGATTGGTATGCATCTTAAATTTAGCATGGTGGTCACAGATATCAGATCCCTGGAGAATGGAGTTCAGCATACTCTCCTCAGTCCCCTATTAATCCAGTCTACTGATGGAGAGTGTGACTGTTTTTGTACAAAAATGCCGACAACTTCCAAATCAAAACAATACATATACTACACACANTATATATATATATATATATACAAAAGCTGGAATATAAAGAGGGATACACCGACACATCCATTATACAGTGCGGTATCATCATTACCTAATGAGCAAAGTTATAGCCTGTGTGGGAATCTGCTGAGGTTTCTTCTGATTGGTTGGGGGATTTTTTTTTTCTTTTTTCTTTTTTTCTGTTTTTCTCTTTTTCATTTTCATACACATCCTTCAAAGATCATTTATTTTTTTTTAAATACTTTTTGCATTTTTTCTGTAGCATTTTTTAATGATGCTTACCTAGGATTCAGACTGAGTCTGCATCATCAGTATTTTCTGCCAGCATCCTTTCAGTAAGTCATATCTGACATAATATATTGCACCATTTCTGGGGGTTTCTCTGGGTGCACTTATGATAGCATTTTAGTCTGGAACAGGAATAAACATTTGACATACAGCCAAAATAGATCTATTCTGAAGCAAACCCCACTGAAATGCTTGTGCGTTAACCATGAGATCTTCAGCACTATGTTTTGCTCTATAAAGCCATTCCTATTTTGCCATGCTCCTTGCCAATGGGGAGGGTCTCTGTAGTGCAAATGCCACATAAACATAATCCCTCTTCCACATATAAGAATTATCGTAACATTTATTTTTTTTTTCTGTTGACTACAGTCAGGTTTTGACTTGGTCCTGAATGTCTTCCCTGCAAGAGGCCCCTAGCTTTGTCCGCTCAAAGGCAAGGGTCACCCCTACAGAAATGTTTGTCTTCTTTTTGGGCTCTGTACTTCATCAGTCCTGTTTCCTTTCTCTTTGTTTCCTTTCCCTACAAATGTCTAAAAGCTTTTTTTCCTTACATTCCATCATCTGGATCTGGCAGCAGTACACCTCCTTCTCAGTGCTCAGTTCCCTCCTTCTTCCCAGCTCATGTCCCAGCTCCCTTCAGAATACGTACCTTAGTGTTCTGCAGCGAGGCCTCTGCTTGTACTTACAGGGAAAGAGTTACAAAAGGAAAACAAATTGCAATCAAAAACAAAATGTAAACTGAACTCAGAAAAAGTATATTTAAAAAAGGAGGGAAAAATTGACAGGCAGCTGAAGTCACTGAATTTATTTACATGTCCTTTTGCTATAATTCCCTGTATCTTAGATATTAGCATACTATGGGAAAAAATATTTTTCTGAGTGATTACACCATTACATTTAACTTTTTCTTCTTATGTTAATTTCCCTACACTGGATGCTACCCACAATAATAACATGACTGTTGTATATGTATTCTTGTTAAGGAGCAGTATTTTTATACTGGACTTCTACATATATAAACACGTAAGTATTTTCACCAGGTTATTTTGTGCATTGCCTTTGCAGAAATGTTATATGTTCAACAGAAGTTATATGTTCAAAGCNAAGAAACAAAGAAACAAAGAAACAGAAACCTCAAACAAACAAAAATAATCCCAAAGAATAAGCTCTCAGCTATATTTACACCTTTCTTACAGAAGTAAGCAAGAGAAAATGCAGAAAATATTGCCAGGAATTACCAGTTAAGAATTCTAGAAAACCTGGCACAATGGAGCAAAACTAATGAAGTGGTGAGTAGCCAGAAAGCTGTAGTTGAGTTTTTAATACAGCTCCCTACCTTACCATATTGACCCCCAGCAAGGATTTCCAAATATCACGGCCCAAAATTAGTAAATGAACCCAGAATCCATAATAACAACTTATCCACAAATAATAAAAGTCTTCATTGTCTTTTCACTGAAGTTATCCCAGTTTAAAAGATCAACAGATAACAAAATGTCAGTCACCATAAATTCAAATAAAGCTTTACACTTTAAAATAAGCACAGTCCTTGGGAAATTCCATCCCACACAGCAATAATGTACAAGTCAAGTGAATAATCCATGTCATTTTACAGAGAAATAAATCTTGGAAACTAGGAGTTGATAGTTACAAAAATGACTCAAGTCTAAAACTATGCAACTGCCCATCAAAGAAATAAGGAGCCTGATGCCAAAACTGAAAACACTCTGAACTTCACTTTCTTCCAAATAGGCTCCTGAAGTAAAATTAGCTGTTTAGTCTCATTTTCAAATTTGATTTATTAATATAGCTGAAGTCAAGCAAAAATGACAGATCTGGTCAAACCCAGGCATATTATAAATTGCCTTCCAGTAAAATCAGCAGTTTTAGCAGTTAAGCTTTCATAATTTTAGAACAGAGCAGTATAGATGACCACAGAATATGGCATATTTGGTAAAATGCACAAAAGATAGTAATTTAGATCAGTGAACTTGGTAGAGAGACACCTGGATTCATTCTGTACTCTGTCATTATCTTTGCATGTGGTCTTGGGAACCCAGTGCCACTCTCCCTCCTCCAGTTTTTATGTGCAAATAGGAACAGTAATACTTTTCTGATACCACATTCTGTCATCTCCTAATATCCTCCTTTTGCAGAAATAGAATAACTTTAGCTATGCTGACAGAGTTAAAACAGCAAATCTCTCTCATATGGATGAAGTTTATTGTTAAATGAGGTTTTTATGCAGTTATAATCTGCTTCTGTTCAAGAAGGGTAGCGCACTATGCAAATGTAAAATACCTTCTTGCGAACATAGCTACATACCTCCCTCGGGTGTTTATCAGTGTTTTTCTATATCCTTTTGTAAAGTGTAGCCCCAAGGGTGCTTCAAAGCCCAGCAAGCTGCCCGTGTTGTGTGCCGGTGAGTCATCCTCGGGACTGGATCTGGCTGATGATATTCCCAGAGAGGAATGGTGGGACAATAATCCTACAGTGCTCATCACTCTGTAGTGCTGACATATTTTGAAAGTACTTCCATTTTGTGATCATGCCATTTCTAGCTGTTATCATATTTCTGTGTCACAAGTCTTCAAGAAAAAATATTACCTATAGTTTTCCGTTGCAGGATTTCTGGGATTTTTCTATCTAAGCTTTGACATTACCTACCTCAGAGGCAGATGGGATTGGTATGCATCTTAAATTTAGCATGGTGGTCACAGATATCAGATCCCTGGAGAATGGAGTTCAGCATACTCTCCTCAGTCCCCTATTAATCCAGTCTACTGATGGAGAGTGTGACTGTTTTTGTACAAAAATGCCGACAACTTCCAAATCAAAACAATACATATACTACACACATATTGAAATGGCCTGGCTTTAGCCTGTCAGGATTTCAGAGCTTTAGTGCTACAGAGGTGTACGTCTCCCAGAAGTTGTTCTTATAAATGCAATCTGAATTTTCTCATTAGCTCTCCCATTCACTCATTTTTTTACTTTATCTTTTCAAGAGCCATTGTTATGTCTTAGATATAAATTACAGAATAATTCTTTTTGCTCATAGGAATTTGCATAGTATAAAAGAAGGTAATTAATGTTAGAAATTACTTATCTTGATCAAAGTGGATGGAGGAAAGATAGTATACAGGACTTAGTGTAGTGTATGTTGACAGAAATTAGGCATAATTCCCTTGTCAAAGCTTTAGGCTAAATGTAAATGCTAGACTGAGCAATACCTTTATATCCATAGCAATATGTTACATTTGATATTAAGATAATAAAAACAGAGAAAAAAAGAACAATTAAATGAATAGAATATACTATGACTTTGTGTGATAATAATTACTCTAATAATTATTCTTAGATTTTTCTATAACATTGGCTCAGTCATCCAGACATGATTTAATTTCTGAGTTACCTTTTTCCATTGTCTCTGCAAGTGTGTGTGTATATATATATATATATATATATATATA
>VXBL01008311.1:285571-337262 GCA_013400195.1 Aramus guarauna | reverse complement strand
AAAAAAACTGGAATTTTTGTTCTCTTTTCGGGATCTGAACCCAGACCTAAAAACCTTCCTCATACTCCTATCGCCCTCTAAAATCTGTTCCACGTATCTGCCGAAGCTGTTTGTCTCTGCTTCAACGACGACACCAAAATACTGCAGTCGCTGCCCAAATGCCAGTCACTGCCGTCTTCTCAGCAGGAAAAGAAAAGGGATCTTTGATCTGAGCTAGTTATTCATCCTGCCCCACACCTACTACTACTGTTAAAAAACATAACACACTGGAGGGAGATTGTGCTGTATTTCATGAACATTCATTGCTGGCGCTAAGGGACGTACCCATCTGTTATTTGCTCTCAGCTTTGCTTACTGATAAAACAGGAAAGACAGCTTGCTGATGGGCTCTTTGAAGCAAAAGGCTTCCCTCTTTTTTACAATTAAAGTCTATAAATTATTTTTTTCAGTAGACAGTATGCAGCCTACCTCAAATCAAAATTACTTCTACTAAAGTAAGATTAAATATTCTGTATAATTTTTTGTATCACGTGACTTTGAGTGATGGAAGCTTACAGCAGGGTAACACTCCTTAAAATATATCGAATTGGACTTTTTCCCAGCACAATCTAGCTTCGCGTTATCGGGGTTTCAAACATACGCTCTGGTGTGTTTTTTCAGCTATGCTGTGATATAAAAATGTGTAAGGGAGTTAGTGCATTCTGGCTCAGGGACCCTAGAGGGAATTAAGGGCAGAGAGCAGGCAGGAGGACGTAGCTGTCTGTAGGATGGAGGCTATGACAGATACTGGGCTTTGTCCTTTCAGCGGTTCTCTCTGCTTATTTTTATGGCCATCATAGATCCCAAGAAGATCCCAGTACTGAAGACAGCCCGCTAACACACTGGGAGTGGCCACAGCTATCGGACACACCATACAAAACCCCTCCAGGGACTGCTGCATCCAGCAGAACTTTGGAAGTCATCCTCCACTTTGGGGTCTCTCAACGCAGCCGGGGGCACTGGGGTAGAGAAGGTCCTGCCAGAGCAGGTCCGTGCAGGGACTTGGGTCTTGCCATGATGAGCAGCACTCCTGTCACTTCATTTCCAGGCATCTTGCTGACCTTTCCCATGCCAAGTTTCGGTTCCTGAAGGTGTAGTTCTCTACAGTGCAGAGAACAAACATAAAGGCATAAAATTCATGCCAGGAATACGCTTCCCCAAAAAACCCATAAAAAACACCCTTGTTTTTGTTGTGCTTCTACTCTACACATGCTCAGAGACTTCACTTACCTCAGGCTTTTTCAAAAAGGCAGTATCTGACAATTTCAGCATCTGAACAGGGATGGTTTTCACCTCCAGAAACATGTAATCAGGGATAAAGCACGGCTTATACGGACATCATATGAATTACGTTTTCAGAGTGACAACCGATCCTTCCTTTTTGTTACTCATAATAATCACCACATTGCCGACCACCATCAACCAGTTCATCAGCTCAGATTTAACACCCAGAAGTATAAAAAGTCCCCTAGAAAGCTTCCAGTTTTGTCAAACACACCCGTAACCCGGCAGCAACCCATCTAACACGTGGTACCTGTGCCACCCTTCAAGCCCCGTCAATAGACCGCTGGCCAGGCACTGGGTTCCTCTCCGTTCGGCACAGGAACATTTGGCAGTGACAGTTCTGAGGAACGGGAGCTGCTCAGTGGAAAGGAACACCAGCAACAGATGATGTACAGTTCCTTTTGATATATAGTTCAAAGCAATATTTAAAGCTTTGTGACGGAAAGTTAATTTTCTGACATTATAATGCCTGCCGGTATTGTACAAGCAGGAAGCATAGGAAGAGCAATTCTCTATGATTCACAGTCAACAAGTTCTGAGCTTTCCAGATTTAGATGCACGATCTAATGAAGTGCAACAGTTAGCAGCACACTCTGTGCACTTCTCCAGGTATTTGAGAACAACTCATTGTTCTGACAAGGTAATTTCTACTGCTTGGACCAATTAAAGCTCTTAAAGAGAAAAAAATAGTTTGCCCATTAGCACAGAAAATTCAGCTGTAGATTCAAGATATTTCAAAATGCCTGCATAGTTCAGAATAAATAACCTTATAATTTTGGAACAAATTTGCTAACACAAACTTTGCTGCACAACCATTTTTGTTTTGCTAAATGTGATGAATATACAGAACGCCTATAGCAGAGTCCTATGGGTGCACAACCTCTACACACGAGATACCCAAATAACTAGACCAGCAACCTTTCCCCATTCTTCTTCCCCACGTATCTCCCCATTGTTCACAGCAATCTGCAACACAGGAGCAAAACTGAGGAGGAATGTTGACTGGTGAATTCCTATCGCTTTGGGAGGCTGGACGCCTGCGTGAGCTGAGTCACCGTGCCACAGGTGTCGTCTTAAAATATCCTGGGAAAACAGTCAGGGAAGAATACCAACGCTCTCTGGCTGTATTGATATTCTGTCTTTCCTATACCAGCAAGCCCTCAGAGAAGGTTGACAAGTGCCATCTTACTAACACCAGTTGAGTGTTTTGAGATTCTCGATGAAAAGCGTTGCTGAAGCACGAGTCCCACAAGCAGGGAAAGGTTTGAGCGGCCAGATGTTGGCCCCCAGAGCAGCTGAGCCTGAGCAGCCGGAGCCTGCTGAGGAGCTTCATGGAGGGACAGGCGTTGCAGCTGCGGTGTGCAGGTTCACCTGGTTCAACTTAAGATGGAAGGCACGTGTGGGCAAATGCCACGCCAAGCGCAGTCACCCCTTTGTGTGCCTCTGGCTACAGGAAATGGTTTGCCTGAAACACACTGTACTGGTGGGTCAGCTGGACTTTGGGGGATACGTCAGTATGTACAAAGTCAGGGTAACCTCACAGTGGAAAAAACTCAACCATGTTCCTGCTTTGCCTGCAGCAATCATTGTTATCTCTTCCATAAGCGTATCTGTCATTGTTGCAGCTGAACATAATTACAATAGCAATTTCTCTACACTTTGAAAAAAAAAAAAGGTGTAGTTTGCAACGGTGTGACCCTGCCGTCACAGACTGTCTTGGCTCTGTTGTTCTCTTCCATATAGCATCTTTGCCACTGATTTGGAGTGCTTTTCCTCTTGTGCAGAATAAACAAAAAAAGCACGTCACAAAACCTCCGCCAGCCCTGAGGGTCTTAATCTTTACTCAGGCAAACATCCTTTTAAACTCAACTGATACCTGCCTCTGTTCAGAGGGACCGGCCCCGAAAGGGCAGGTCTGGTTTCTGCCCGTAGGCTTCCCCGTTCAGGCCAGCCCTGGGCACTGGCCTTCGCCTGGGAGCACTGGAAGAACAGCACAGGTACACTCAGTCGTTATAAAGATGACTGTCATCATTGACCAGGAGGTCTCCCTTCCTGCTCCAGGCAACAGTGGCCTTTCTTGAGCCTTTCTGGGGCCACGGTACACGGTTCCTCTCCTCTCAATAGAAGTAAAAAAATGTGGATTAAAAAGTATGCAGAAATACCTTTACTTGTGCATTAGTTATGATAGATTAACAAATGCTTTTCATCTCTAATTGTCTAATACAAGAAATATACCTACTTTTTAGTAGATAGGACAAGGGGTCATGGTTTTAAGCTAAAAGAGGATAGATTTAGATTGGACTTAAGGAAGAAATTTTTCACAAGGGTGATGAAGCACTGGAACAGGTCGCCCAGAGAGGTGGCAGATGCCCCATCCCTGGAAACATTCAAGGTCAGGCTGGATGGGGCTCTGAGCAACCTGATCTAGTTGAAGATGTCCCTGGTCACTGTAGGGGGGTTGGACTAGATGAACTTTTAAAGTTCCTTCCAACCCAACTAAACCATTCTATGATTCTATATCTGTGCGCATATATATATATATATACACACATATTTCCTGGTATAATTAGTTCATTTGTTAGCCTGTTTTTATGCTGTCGAGAGCCTTCTGGGAGAAATACTAGGGATTTCATGGATAGTTTGAACTTTTCATTCCTTCCTTTCAAACAAGGTCTATGGATTATTTATCCGTTCCCTTCAAGTGTGAACGCATTCTGTCATACATTATTACATGAAGCTCCTTAGGGACTATATAATGCAATTAGATCCACTTCTGCCACCTTCTTTCTAGGCCCGGAGATATTGTACTCTCCAAACCTCTTCTCATGCATAACACATTCATTTAATTCCCTGCAGTACACTTTTTGCCCTTCTCTGCACTTCTTACAGTATTTAAGTACCATCTTCAAACTTTTGTTATGAGACTAGCCAACAAAACAGCACACAGGAATTAGTCCAATTTTTGGAGATGTTAGAGATGTTGGGGGTTTTTTCTTTGACACGTAACAGTGCTTTCCCTGGTCTTCTGGCAGCTCAATCCTTTGAGGAAAGGAGCCTCAAAAGCAAGCCATTTCTAAGAGAGAGCTACAGCTTGTTGCTTTCTTTGGCGCACTTCAGTCATTTTCAGGGCTGTACTGAGTATCCTGGGTTATATGATTTCCTCTTCCTCAAGCGTGTCATCAGCATCTCGATTCTGTTCTGGTAGTGTTACAGTCAGCACACAAACAGTGCAAGCAATGAATTTCAAAATAGATACACTGGGAGCTAAAGGGCATTTTCTTAGTTTTCAAAGTGTTGACGCAAAGTGCTAAAACCTTGAATACCTATCAGAAAGAATGGAACATCTGCTTAGGCAAGCAAGGTTATAATTTGTAACAGCAAGAGTTTCTATTCTGAAAAAAAAAAAAAAAAATCAGACTGAGGGAACCAAATATCAATCCCTCATCAAGCAATCCTCCGGAGAAATCAGCTATCTCCTTACAAGCAATACCACTCACGAGTGAAGCATTCTCCACTTTTCCTTCTCAAATGAATTTTGTGCTCAATAAAAGCATGAACGTGTGATTACATTATGCTTCTTACAGTTGCCAGTGCCTGCCTATATTTAGTCTGCTTCTAAACCCTGTCAAGTTTGCATTTTCCCCATTGTTAAATAGTCTATTTTGTGCAGTTTGTTTCTTCTGCACAATAATGAGCAGACTGGTACGTGTCACTCCTGTACTGTCATTAACAGCGGACTGGAACGGGGCCATGCCTTGCTGGAGTGAAGCCAGACCAGACAAGTGTCTCAATAAATGCCAAAGCTTGTCTCAGAGAATTACCCCAACCAGAACCAGCCAGAAAAATTCCAGCAAAATAAGTTTTCATTGAAATGCATCAGGTTCCTCAAACACAAAATACTAAATAGAAACGTGCTGCTTTCAGTGAGAGGGGCCCTGAGAAGTATGACTGGTTTCCAGCCGGGTGGAGCAGCTCTCCGGAACCCAGGGTCTGTCCTGGAAGCATCTTTGCTGTCAAGAGCCCAGCAGTTATTTCATGATTTGTAGCCCAGGAGCACATCCCACTTGCAGGCTGCTACAGGTAAGGGACTCCATAAATTTCTCAGGGAGGTGTTTTCCCTATTTTTTTCATTGCAAGTTTCGCACACATACTTCTTTTTTCCCCCTAAAAATTAAAAATAAATAAATAAATAAAACACCCAAAGCTCCAGGGCTTCTGAATACCTCAGGACTGTGAAAAGAAATCTCTGTTTCCCACTAGCTCTGTTCTCCAATACTGACTTCTTCAGAGACCTCATAGTGTGAAATGCAGGTCTATGCAATGCAACACTTGGGGAGAGCATATGCTTTAAAATGTGTTTTCCCCACAGCTAGAAGAATAACACACTATTAACGGTGCAGCGTTGTCCGCTTTTATGTGTTTCTCACATTTCTTTCTCTTTTGGTGGAATATGCTTTATTTCAAATTTTTCACTGGAGTCGCCAGCAACACCGTACAGCCTCATCGTAGGGGAAGTAGGCTCCTTGAAGAGTTAGCTTGGATTTAATGGTGGGTTTAATGGTCTAGCTAGCGCGTTCCTCTTCTTAATCTGAGTGTCATTACAACTCGCCTGTGCGAAACGACATGAAGATCCAAAACAGATGAATTGGTACTACATCTGCGAAATGAGCATAACGTTGAACTCTGGTCTTCTCACTGGCGTAGTGCAGCACAACTGTAGAGATGACTTATGAGGCAATTCCTCTGTATTAATTTAGATGACATGTTCTCCCCCTCAAAAATAACTTAGGCATTCTTCTCCCATGCCGCAACTACATTTTGCTGAGTCAGCCTTTCACTAGCTCTTTATTTCAATGCCATAAATTTCAGCAGCTGGTGATAAAATATATACTTTTTCTTGCTTAGGAGCACCAGAAGTTTAAGGTCTACATTTCTCTAACCTTGGAGCTGGGTTTGGTCATTACAGCGGTGTCTGGGGGTAAAAGTAATTAATTGTTCCTGACCAATGCTTTTCCATGAAAACAAGTCACCATCAGTAGATATAAACATACCTGCATCAGTGTCGGAAAAAAAGCTCTTAAACAAGCCAAAAATTCAAGAAATGTGAAAATTTGCCTTATAGTTAGGGGCAGGGGTGGTGGTGCTGACAGCCATGTTTCCAAATGAAACTACGCTCTCTTTTGGGTTTAAGACCCAAACTTGCCTTAACTATTCCATTAGCGGTAGCATCTACTTTTTTTTTTTTTTTTTTTTTAGAATATCACTTTTACATACCAAATCCTACAAGTAAGATTTTATTTTACTATTATCCTGAGTCTGATAGGGGCCTGGGTTGCTATTTCTGCCATTTTAATCCTCTTATTTGCTTGGCCACGTTTGCCTGGCATGCGTGGCGTCACGGGGGGAGAGGTTTGCTTTCCCCTGGGGGGCTGCAAACACTGCCTAAAGGCTCATGGTGGCAATGATTTCTAATGCCCTCAGTCCCCTGTCCTACTCACACACTCAGTATCAGCCTGTAAGCCAGATTTCACGTCTAGACAGATTTTATACCCTGTTGGCTTAGCAAAGACAAAAAGACGGGGCTTTAGCTCTCTGTTGTGTGGAGTCCAGTGATCGCCAGGCTCAGACGGGCGTTCTTCCTGGCAAAACGCTGTGCCATAGGGACCTAGGACACCGGTGTGTATGTACACATACATAGACATATGCACAGGACCTGGTCTCAGCCTTTCTCTGTTTTTGTCTCTGGCTTCTCCCCAGTGCCGCTGCCGGTGGTTCATTATTTTTTTTGCTTTTGATTCACTTACCACAAGTCTTATGTTGATTATTGGGTATCAGAGTGATTTGCCACCTGTGGAGGCTGGTGACAAGTGGAATAGATGTTTTGTAGACCCTTCTAACCCGGACATCAATAGTACAGTTGTCTGTGATAGTGATCAGATGATTCCTGCATTTCTAACATATTTGAGCAAATGTTAAATGCATCCGGCTCCTTCCTTCCCTTTGTTTTCCTTCTTCAAATGTCATTTGTAGAGTTAGGCTTCTAATATAGAAAAATATCTGCAAATATCTGATTTAAGGCTAAATTTACCATCGCTCATGAATATCTACCCTGCCAAGGAAAGGACTGGAGCGCCTTGGAGGAAACAGTGAGAATCAAAACACGCGTTTTGAAGACAATACATAACCCAGTTTCACATAAAATATCTGAATGTGTGGACGCTTGCTGGAGGAAGAGCAGCGAAAGAAGGCGGCAAAAGACACCAGCTGAGCCAAGGACCAGAATTTCACCACGAGGGTGGACAAGCCCTGGAGCAGGCTGCTCAGAAAGGCTGTGCCATCTCCATCCTCAGAGACATTCACAGCTCCACTGGGCACGGGCATGGTCCTGAGCAGCCTAGTCCAGCGCAGAAGTCGCCCAGCCTAGATAAAGAGGCTGGATCAAACAATCTGTAGAGGTCCCTTCCAAGCCAAATTTTGGTCTGCGAATCTAAAAGTCCTACGCAGAAATGAAGCAACGTGAGAATCAACAGGCAGACGTATAGAGAAAGAGAGGAAACCAGGGCAATTTTAATCCTGAGCTGAATTCCTCTGCCATTTGGGACGGTAAATTATTTCATAAACATAACTAGGAAAATGTCCAGTTCCTGAGGCCCATTTATAAAACGCGCTGACATTGAAAGAAGTCTTCCAGAACAACATCCTTCCCCCTCTCACAAAATGTGCTTGGATTTTTGATGACATTTCGCAGAGGGACAGCCAGCCCTGAGAGAGCTGATTAATTCCACTCCCTGTTCACCAGGGGCAGGTTAAAAGCTGGGATGCAGGCATCTAGCCTAGCAATACCAATTATAATAGTAAGATGACTAATGAGATGAGTAATGGAGGATATCATGGCTTAAAATTTCACCTTTCCCAGAGATGAAAGGTTGAGGGAGATAGTTGCATTTATACTCTAATTCCTCCCATATAGGGACCAGATGGCTTTTAGAATTGATTCCATTGATTTTCTTTTTTTTTTTTTTTCTTTTTTATTTGACATTCCAGCAAGAGAGCTCTTCTTTCATAGCAGCTGTGTGGCTTGTCTTTGCATAGTCCCACAACGCTTCTTTCTTCCCTTTCCTTTTCCTAATCTGTGCTTTTTTTTTTTTTTTTTTTTTAATATATATAACCAAAAAGCCAATTTTGCAAAGTTTAAATGTAGCAGCAGCGCAAGACAGAAACATTCTCTTCTTGTTATTAACATGGTTTGTCACTTATGCTAAACAAAACTTCTGCCCTCAGAAAAAAGGTTACAGGCAAGAGAGAGAAATGGTGGCTCACTGTACAGCCTGTTAAAACGTTTTGCCTTCCCCCAGGCCCACGCTCTGTCCGGTATTGTGTGTCTAAGTCACACCTGGAAAAGCATGAAGTGCACACCTATTTATAGGTGGCAGAGGTAGTGTGATAACAAGGAATGGGTGGCTCAGCTGGCAACTTCATCTGCAAACTGCACATTTATCAGCAAATCTGAGTAAGTACGGTAAGAGGAACCATCTGAGTAGCACACATATGGTGCAGAAATTGCCGTGCCGCCAGCAAGGAAATATACAGAGCGGTAATGATAATCACTATTATTAGTATTTTGATCAATGGAAACGATGAGTAACTTGTAATAATGGACTCCGGTATTTTGATTTGAAAGTTTTCTTCTGAGATTAGGAGTTTCACAAAAGCTTGCACTTTAAAGGGCAATATTTCAAGAAGGCAGGCAGGCTGAATGCCGTGTTTTAAAGAGCCCTGAACATCAGGATGTTTCAACAGGTCAGGCTCGTCCAGGCACGATGCTGCAGGGCGTCATGAGGCGGCACTGCTAGATCCCACGCCAGGAGGTCTCCTGCTCCCTGTGAATCCGTGCCCCACCTTGCAGCAGTACTGACTGCGCGCAGGTCTGCTACTACGGGTCTCTCCAAGTGGAATGAGGGTGTTGGAAAAGCAAGATATTTCATGCTCTGCTTTAGACTCTTTGTCTATTGGCAGCTATTTTGGCGAATAAGAATTCCAGAGAATTTAGCATCTGCGTCAGCATCAGGCTCTCTCTTTTCAAGCAAGGTTTCCGCATGCTGTTTTACAAGTTTTGCAGCAGAGATTGCAGCAATAAACAAGTTTGTTTCACAAGGAAACTCTGGCCTTTATATCCCCAACTTCCCTCTGACGGGAAGACAGCTTGCAAGACTGTAACATCTGCTGCCTCTTAGAAACAGGACGACAATACTAGCTCAGCCGTATTGCACAGGCAGGCTATTTGCATCCATGGAAAAGTTGAGAGCTGACCACAGGGAGTGCACTGACCTCCCGAGGTGCTTGGCAACTTTTGAGAGTCTTGCACATCGGGTCAGATCCACCATCCCCACCAGTGGAAACCATGACAAATGCACTCAGTTTTTATCTCACAAAGCGAGACAGTGCATGGATAGTGCCAGTTGTCTTTGCTCGGTGACTCAGAGTCTTCGAATCTCTGGTCAAGAGGTCTATCTCTCAATTTGGAAGGGGTTTTTATGTTTTCAATTTATTACTCTGAGCTACTTTCAGTTAGATGGAGATACTCAGTTTAATGACTTGAATTTATAGGTCGCCTGCTAATAACTTCATCTGACTATGGAGTGCGAACAACAATGGTAAAGACACAGAGTAGACTTATAGCAAAATAGCTTGTGAAAAATTGAAGTTGAATTTATGCTAATATAGCTATAAATAAATGGAACTAGTCTATGACATCTCTACAGAGAAAAATAACGCAGCAGGGGCACTTCTTACAGCCTTTCGCACACCTCTTTTTGTGATTATTCAATGACTTCAACTTCACGCACTTCAGAGAAGAAGTGCAGCAACGCCTAGTTCCCATGGCAGTAGTAAAAAAACGTTTCAAATTCACCATGAGCACAGTCTCTTGCCTGTACGGTTTTTTTTCTCCTGGTACCGGTGGCCGCAAGAGGCATGGTCCCGATCCATGCATTGCTGATGGGAAATGAGGAGTATTTACCCCATATGAGTGCAAGAGGTGAACCCTCATGTGGGCCAAGATCCTGTCTCTATTCCACACCTCCAGGAGCCATTTCTGTTTCCACTGGTGTAAGGCAAACCAAAACCCACTGGCAGATACTTTGGAGAAAGGGGCTTTTCTCATAGCCCTTCCCTCCCTGTTGCCCTCCCTCCACTTATGGGCACTGCCTAACATGCCTGATGAAAATCATAGAATCATAGAGCGACTTGGGTTGGAAGGGACCTTTAAAGGTCATCTAGTCCAACCCCCGGCAGTGAGCAGGGACATCTTCAACTAGATCAGGTAGCTCAGAGCCCCATCCAACCTGACCTTGAATGTTTCCAGGAATGGGGCATCTACCACCTCTCTGGGCTCAGTGTTCCCCACTGTTCCAGTGTTTCACCACCCTCATTGCAAAAAATTTCTTCCTTATGTCCAGCCCTTGGCTGAACAATCCCAACTCTCTCAGTCTGTCCTCACAGGAGAGGTGCTCCAGCCCTCTGATCATTTTTTGTATAAAAAAGAAAGCATCCTCCTTCCTGACAGCAATGACTTTATTTGCAGTTGACATTTATACAGAATTTAAACCTACCTGTCGCCTTGTCCAGCCATCCTCTGCTCTCTTTTGGGAACATGAAACCTTTCACTTGTACTGCCCTTTCTGACTTGCAGATGGAGCTTCGACTGCAGCCAAACTTAGAAAAGTCTCTGTTACCCATTAACTTTTCCTTTCCATGGCTATTCTGCAGTTCAGCCACCGCAGTCTGATCCAACTATAGTATCAGGAACTGAAAAACCAAGAGGGCAAATTCGAAGCATCACACAGGCATCTCCCTACGTAAATATGTATGCATGTGTGTCTGCATGCGCACGTGAGAGAGTGCACGCACACATCCCAATTGCTAAATTACACTTTTTTCATAACTTCAGTCTGAGACAAATGAAATCACCCCCCAAAAAATAATGAAAGCCAAATTGATCTCCTAAGTGGATCGATAGAAGCTTAACTGAAATAGATAGGGGAGTTTATCAGACCTGATGTAGTAAAACACTAATAAGATCACTTCCAATTCACACATATAGGACTAAATTTTCAGCACAAATTGATCTCATTGCCAAGGATGAATGGGAACCTTTAGTAACGGATTAGGGCTGTAAAGCATTCTTTTTCTATACAAACAGTAGATTTTCCTCTTATCCTTACTGATTGCATATTTTTAATGTTGCCTTTCTTCTGCACAAAACAGTAGATTTCTCTCTGAAGCGCTTATTTGTTTCAGAAAGCAAACTATCGGGTCATCGTCTGCACCATTTTGCACTGAATGGTACCTGGGAGAAAGAGCGTGGGAGTATTCGTGGCCACGAATGTAAAAGCTTTCTTCTCAGAGCCCTTGTTGCTACCCCTGCCTGCAGTGGCCACGCAAAGGGTTTGGATGAGGTGGAGCAGCCTCAGGAGAAGGGACGGAGAGAGCCAGCACTGCAGAAGAGGAAAGATCTGAACCGGAGGCTCCCACGGCTGGCGCCAGCCACTGGATATTTGGCACCTTCTCCTTTAAATTTTTAGTGTGGAGGTTGTCTGCAAGAAAGAAAAAAAAAAAAAACCAAACCAACCCTACTTTTTCTCTAATTCTTTGACTACGAAATCTGCAAAAGGCAAGTCATTCCCTGTGCCTCAGAGACAAGCACCAAGCCACCTTTGGAGGGGGGTGAAGCACCCCCTTGTCTGCATTCCCCCTGGCTAGCGAGACGCTGCCCTCCCCCAGCACATTATCCCGGCTGCTTCCCCAGGCACACGTACTGCTAGCTGGATGGATAATCTCATTGGGCTTATCGCTACTACTTCAAAGAGTGGGATTTACCTCATCTATTTTCGGCTGCCCTCAAGTCCAATGTGTAGCTTATGTTCTTCTATAGCCTAAGGCTATTCTCCATGGTCAATGGGGAAAAAACCAGACTCCTCCAGAGGGAATGATGAGAAAAGCCACCGTACTCGAGTGGCTGTGAGCTGAGCTGTGTCAAAGAGTATTGGTGCGAAAGGCAGCAAAGTCCAACAGTACTGGAGACGCAAGAAAGTAAAACTCCACTAAAAGCAGAAGGCAGGCAGGTAGAAATTCATCCTGCATACACCAGAAGAGCTCACACCGCCTCCTGGAAGGACCAGTTTCTCTCCAGTGACCACGGAGATCTCCAACACTTGCACTGACTAAATCCTTGGTTTTCAGATCATTAGAGGCAAGTGAAATGAATACAGCTTTGAAGATCCAGCATCCACAGCTGTGAAGTTAGCTCTTAATCTGATCCTATTTTTCTTCTGGAAGACTGTTTATGCAGCTGGAATATAATTTATTTGCAGCAGATTGATCCATGTAAAGGAGAAAAAAATGAGGGGCAGGAGTAAGCACTCCCCTTCCTATTTTTAGTTATACACGTGTAAATAAATGAATTCATAAAGGAGGCAGCCCTTGCACAGCTTTACCTTTCTCTGACTCCTAAAATATAAAGAGAGAAAATAAAAGGAATTGCCACAAGAAATCTTCTCGTGCTATAGGACATGTGGAGAGGAAAAAAAAAAAAAAGGCACAATAAAGTACGTAGATGAAAAAAAAAACCTCAGCTTTGACTGTATAAAGGTTTGGTAACGTTAAGAGGTACTCTCTGTAGCAGCAATTTCTGACTCATTGCACATAGGATACAGAGTTTTGTTGTAACCCAGTTTGAAGCCAGAGTGCTATCTGTGAAGTGATACCAATCATTTTGGTACAGAGACGTTCAGTAGGGAGTTTGGTATGCTCTGGGATTACAGGATACAGAAGATTTTCGGCACCACAGAGGGAAGACGGTTGAATATTTATATCCCCAGGTACCACATTTAGAACAACTTACAGTAAAAATACAGATGAAATTTTTACACAGCATAATAGCAGACCTTTCCTATTTATTTCCTTTTTTTTTAATAAAGTGCTGTTTAACAGGATCATTTGTGCTTTTTAATTGTAGAACCAGCTCTGTATCATTAAGAAAATGGAATTCATAGATAATTTCATTCATAAAAGTATTCTTCTGAGGTAATAATCTCTTTGTAAGGAAACCCTGAAGCAGTGTACAGGAACGAACACTGTCTACCAAGGAAAGCAGAGCGATATTGAAGATATCTGACAGTAAGACAACTGGAGACTAAGTGCAGGACTCTCAGCATTACCAATTACTAGAAATAAACCTAAGGAAAACCAGATAGAACTGAAGAAAGATAAGATTTCCTGGACCAGAACTTCTGAACATGAATTGTTGTCTGAAAGAAGCACATTGAATATAGCATATTACAATAGATGGGAAAACCAACTAAAGGGGAGTTACAATCAATTTTTGAAATAACAGAAACATAAATAAAAGAGCAGCAGTATCATGATATCTATCAGACCTGTATTTTGTTAATGAGGAGTAAAGGATTTCTGCAAAATAGGCTGTTAATGTAAAATCCATAACTGTGCCTAAACTTCAGATAGCTGTCTCTGGAATGATAGCTCCTGGTGTGCTCCTAGCATTGCCAACAATACAAGAATATAAACTGTATCCAGAGCACAGATAGGAAAAACAAAATTTTCTTTTTCTTTTTCTTTGTTTTTTTAATTCACAAAATCTTTTAGTAATGGACTTGATTTGCAGGCTTTGCAGGCAAAAATTTCAAAACACTTTTGGAACCCAATGAGTGATATACACACTGTTCAGAGGTAAAAAAAAAAAAAAAACCTGCTCCAAATAGAGTCCACAACTTCTAAATTAAGGCTCTGGAAGATCCTTTCAAGCCTGAAAATTAAGCTCAAAATATATCAAATTTGATGCTCCAAAACAGAGCCAACCAAAATCTATTGCTTTTAATATATTTTTCTTATGACTTCAAACACATAGTTGTAACTGAAGCACTTTGTGAATGTCCTTTCCATTATCACTTGAACCGAAATGTTTGGAATAGGTGTCCTAGCAGAACAGAAACAATATTATGTGCCTGTCTTAACTAACCACAATCATTTTATGGATATAATTCCTTAACTGTAGACTAAAGAATTCAAAAAAATATTTCTCAAATACGCTTAATGACTCTCAGGGAACCACAGTTTGTTAATTGATACAAGATTAGCAGAAAAAGAAGATGCAACTATCAAACCAGCGATTAAAAAAATGTATTGCCCAGGTATTAGTAACAAACCACCCTGAGAACTGAATTTGTAGTAGTTGCGTGCACACTGAGGGCAGGATAGGGAGCCACAAATCTTACCAGATTAAATTTTCATGGTGAAGAAAGGCAGGACAGGGGCAACTTCAATAAAGCAGTACTGCAGGGAGACTTACCCCGCCGGGGAAGGTAGTGCGCTTTTACAAGTGGGGAGAGAGGCGATTTGGCACCACTGCAGAAGCACCTGCAGAGGAACACGGTGGGTGGGTGCCTGAATGGTGGACAACCTGTCTTGGAGCGTGTGTCACCTTTGTCATCTGAACTGAGCGGGACCTGCGTGAGTACCTGCTGAAGGCTCCTGTCCGCCTGGCCCACCCGAGGCAGCGTTGCTTCTTTCTTCACCTCTTGCTTGAGCGTTTCACGCGATGAAGCAACCGGCTCTGGACAAGCGGTGGTGGACACGGCTGTGGACAGAGCGACCCGCTGCGGGTGAGCGTTTTGTGAAGTTTGGCTCAGCCATTTCGGAGTCTGGAGAGGAGCATCTTGGTGGGAATGTTTCAGTGGGAACTCATTAACACTTGGTTATTTCTTTAAAGCATTTTGTACATGGCCCAAACAGCTATCTGTCAGGTGTCTCTCCCTTAGCCGGGGACAAAATAGCATCTGTTACGTGACACATTCAAAAGCATTGCTGCCTCTCCTGAAACCTGCAGATATGTAGTTTGTCCTAACGATTAGTTCTGACCTGGAAGAAAATTAAAGTAAGCAAACCACACCAGAAAAAAATACCCAACAACAAACCAACCCCAAACCCAAACTATTATTCTTTAAACTACACAGTAACGGCACAAACAAAAACAGCTATTTAACTTTCTTCCTAGATAGGTTCGAAAAGGGAGAGAGAGCACATTTTTTGAGGCCGTGCTCCTCACAGCTATTAAACACCGCAGCCCAGATCTAGTCGCTGGCTCAGGGAGCCCTTTCCCCCGCAGTCACTGGGAGGTAAGTCGGGAAGTTATATCCCTCTCGCTGGAATTTCTTTTGTTCTCAGAAGAAAAGCCATAGGCAGGGTAAAGACACTAGATCACATGTACCTTTGCTCTCAGCCTATTCAGCAACTTTTATATTCGTAGACCTATATCAACCATTTACATTATTAAAAAAAAAAAAGAAAGAAAGAAAAGGTTAGTTTGCACAGAATACAAAGACGCTCCTGGGTGCCAATCTCTGGCTTGTTTCAGCCCGGTCTGGCGGCTGGAGGCTCTTGGGACACACAGGCCGAGCCGAACCAGGCCTGGCAGCGGAGGTCACCAAACCTCAGAGACATTTGTCGCCTGAATGTAAATACGAGGAAAAATAGGGAAAGGGAATCAGAGAACTCGAAAGGTTTATGCGAGCGTTCGTTCTGTATTCGCACAAATGAACGCCACAACAGTTCGGGCCTTTTTCAGCTCAGCCCTAATCAACGTAACTCTTACCTGCCCTCAGGCTTCATCCCTGTCGGTCCTCTGGCAGGGAGAGACAGGTCTGTCTCTCTGGCACCCTCCTTCAGCAGGACTTCGAGCCTGTGGTCACCTCTTCACGTCACCCTAGCCTGAAATTCGTGGGGACAAAACCGTCCCCCTTCGTCCTGCCAGGCAGCGACTCTGTCAGCGTACTGCCCTGATCCCCGCTTCAGCCCGTCTCCATGCTGACAACTTCCTTCTTTTCTCCTGACTCTTAAAATAAGCCAGTTTTTGCAATTGGAATGAGGCTGTTTTGTTTTTTTTTTTTTTCCCCAGGTGTTATTACCTCACCAGGGAGCTGAATTAACCTCAGAGACGGGAGCACAGAACCGCGCGCAGCGCATCTGCGTTTGGGGCCTATTTCTTTTATACAGCCTCTCGTGGCTAGGCGCAAAAGACTCGATAGTTTGCCAGCTTCCAAACACCGGTTTCTGGGCGGGCTCCCCCCCCAAATTTTGCTGTTATTAAATTCGGCAGTGGCCCCGGGTAGGGCGAGAGCAGGGGCGGGCCGAGGCTGGCATGGCGGTGCTGGGGAGGAGAGGGGCGAAGACCCCATCGCAGCCCTCCCGCTCCTTCACCGCGGCTCCATGTCGGGACACGGCGCGCGGCTCTTAGGTGCTGCTTCCACCCGCAACGCTTTATCCCCTCTCTCTCTCTCACACGCACCGATCCGCTTTTATGAGACTTTTTATATAAAGTCTGGAGGATTGGGTTTTATTTTTAAAAATGTTCGCAGGAGTACTTCTGAAGCATCCCTATCATCTGGCAAAAAAGGGAATTTAATGCAAAACCGTATTTCAGCCGCTCTCCCGACACTGCTGCTTCCCCTACAGAAATTGTTTTATTGAATCTGATTTTTCTTTGGAAATGAATTTGGTATTCATGAAAGAGCTCAGACGGATAGCTCGGGAAAGCGACGGGCGTATTTCCACGCAGAGCCCGGGCGGCAAAGCGGATTTCAGACCCGCCGCAGCAGCCCGGTTTTGCAAGGGGTTCGGCCGGGGTGTGGGTTCTCACCCAGAGAAACATTTCACCCACGTGCACCGAGCCGTGCAAGGCAGCATCCCCGGGTCCTTCCCGTGAGAAGGGCTCGTCGCCCGGACCGGGCTCTGTCGGACGGCAGGCTCCGCGCTCGGTGCCGTTGGGAAGCAGCGCAATGACAGACAGTGACCAATAATGTGGTCAAACAGTGATTCAAACCACTGATCCAGCATCAAAAAGCTGATTTATTACCTGACAGATTCAATCTTCTCCTTCATCAGTTTAGTTAGAAAGAAAGGAAATGGGTGCATTTTCAGAGCAACGTTGAAAAATATGGTACGGATGAAATAAGAAATAGAAAACTTTTTCTTTCTTAGAGCATTGGACAAGACTACCCAAAACCTTACACTAGTGGTTACCTTCCCCAAAGGACTTCAAAGTTTTCAGCAGCTTTTATATCTACCCAAGAGCTACGTTCACGTGACCCGATACGCACAGCCACTTTGATACAAGTAAACACAGGTGCAGATTTGCATCAACCAGAAAATAATAATCTGTGTTATGTTTTTCCAGTAGCTCCCTTTTATCATCTTTTCCATTTCCAACTAGCTTTGTTCCAAGTTCAAAATAACAAGCCTTCGCTTCATGCACAGTTGTAGTGTTTGGCAGAGCGGGGGCTGGTGCGGTACCTTACCAATAAAGATGTTCCACGCATAAGGAAAAGAGAGTCCAGTTTGGTCTGTCTCATTTATACTGGGGAAAAAACAGGTTCTGAAATACTGTAGATTTATTACAGAGAGCTCCAAAGAACCTCCTAATTATTATTCACTGCTTTATAGGTCATTGTTAGAAGTGTTAATTTCAATTATCTAAATGTTTTTCTGGCTTGTATGTCATTTGCAGTAAAACTACCGGGGCCAGATTTACCGGTGTACACCGTTTGCCGTGCG
Source organism: Aramus guarauna (assembly GCA_013400195.1). Taxonomy (NCBI): domain Eukaryota; kingdom Metazoa; phylum Chordata; class Aves; order Gruiformes; family Aramidae; genus Aramus; species Aramus guarauna. The sequence goes on along the minus strand of VXBL01008311.1, from coordinate 319,313 downwards.
CAGTTCCAGCCTCGGGTTTACGACTGCTTTGTGTTGCTGGAGAGGTGCGCCGAGCTTTCTAATGATTCTGGCTTATTGCCTTTTCCCCACACATTCTGTAGCAATTTATTATTCCAGGGTGGATGGTTATATGCTTTCTGCAATTTACTTTAGAAATAGTATTAAAAATGAAGTTGACATGCATTAAATAATACTTTATTGATTTTTCTTAAACTTGCAACACAGGAATGCACCTCTGCATCGCTAGCTCTAAACCATATATGCATAAATATATATGTATATACAGAAAACCACATGCCTAATATAAGAGCAAGCCAGATGAAAGCCATACAAGTTGAACATAAATACATCTCAAATGACATCCTGAAAAATTGCGAGGAAAAAACACCCCAACACACCGTGCCGCACCAACCTGTGCTTTGTATGTGGGCACATTCACAACGTGAACAAAATACGATTTCTCCATGAGCGCAGCTTCCAAAGGAGCCACGCTGTTAGGGCAGCGACACAAACCGCTCCCCGGAAAGCCCGGGAAGGGGAGACGGCCACGCGCTGCTCCCCATCACCCCGCTGCCCAGGGAGGTTGTTGGGTTTCGGACAGTATTTCGAGCACAGAGTTTTGGAGCAGGCATCCATCGTCAAGAGCCAAACAGCAACAAATCAAACCCGAACCTGTAGGACCAGATTGTCTCTGTACCTGATTAGACAGGTTTCTTCTCAAGCAGGAGTAAGGGGAGGGTTTGGGGGACCACCTAACCTTCAGACTAACGTATAATGAGTTCATTTCCAAAAGGAGCGACTCTAAGTGAGCGCGGAGACTAGGTATTTTATTACCCACATGTGTCTGCTTTAGATAAAGGCTTTACGTATCCATTTTGGAAAGGATTTTGAAAACAATTTTTGTTTAAAATATGGGTAAAGGAATAAAAATGGGTCAAGGTGTATGCAGCACAAGAGATAATTATTAGCATGAGCTACAGCCTGAAGCATTTCAGAATACACATGCCGCTAGATAAATATGACACTGGTGCAGCACTGTGTGCTATCCTCTAAGCTAGCATGCTTTTCATCATCCAGATGCCTTTGTATGATCTAAAGTAGGGCTGCGTGAGACTTGCAGTCAAATGCAGTGCTGTCAGAAAGGTATGATCAATCATCTCTGCCAAGCTGGCGGTATAGGATCTGATTTATCCTGCCTCTGACTCATATATTTATCATAAAATCAAAGGTAGCGAGAGTTTAGCATCAGTACAAAATACTGGATTTCTGTTCAATAGCGAGCCGTTGCATGTGGAACAAGGATCAAATCTCCCGGCATTTAACGATTCGTTTTAAATATATCTGGCACATGAATTAGCAAACAGAGCTGTGAAATACTAACAGCAGCCAAAAGTAATTTATGAATATTGAATTGCACTGTGCAGTATGTCAAGTGAAAATACAGCAAGAACTCCCTTAAAAGCTTCTTTTCCTGTCCCAGCTTTCTGGTAAGCAGAACACGTGAGACCTGCGCAGAACGTAATGCTCCAAATCTCCAAATAAAACCAAAATTTAAAAAAGAAAACAAACCCAGAAAACCTGAAATGTCCCCCTAGCAATGGATAACCGATATTTTTTAATGAAGCTGTTGGCAATTGAAAATATGCAAGTAATTAAGTAACCATCGATGGCTAATCATAAATTTCACTCCTGCGCACACAGCCTTTCAGTTTGTCCGTATCTATCAACATCCTCCCAGAGTTTTCATATCCTCTAGCAGGATTTCTCATGTGTCCAAATTTTCTAACGCCAGTTGGCCGTGCCAGGACCTCTAACGGGGTGGTGGAGTGCAAGTGCAAGGATTCTATTAAAATACCGCGGCGCATCCGAGATACCCCGGAGGAGCTGAGTATTTGACGCGATAAGCTTTAAGATCCTCTGGTTGCAATCTGCAAACAAAACTATGTGAGCCTGTTAAGGGAGGAGCTGCTTGGAAAGGCTTTAGGTCCTTATGTGACCATAACTCGTGATCATGTTACTTTTAAAAAGTACTGCTACAGCCTGGAAAACTGGTTTTCTCTGACATGACAGTTTTCAGATGAGGAAAAATATGAGGCTTAAAAAAAAAAAAAATCAAAAGTGGATGGGCAAGAATAGCACCCAACTTAAAATTAAATACAGATGTCTCAAAAAGCTGGCTTACAGAGGAGACACTGAAAGGAAATGCTTTCAGTGAAAAGTTATTTGTAACCTTCAGTCAGGGTGAATGTAGCAGAAAGCACTGGGGAAACAGTAAAGAGAATCATCTGCCTAGGAGTTCATATTTATACCTCTCAAATTTTCCTCATTTTCTCCCAGAAATTTTGCCAAGTGCGGCAGAAAGGACACATATACGCAGTTTAAAACCCCTCAGTTTTGCACACGCTGTTTCCCGGGCTGCGTCACAAGCGCTTTCGAAAGCCCCCAGCCACTTTAAGCCAGAGATCCCGCCTTGATGCTTTTAAACAGCTTGATGCGTAGGTACCGTATAAGCTCAAGTTCTCATTCAACTGTACCAGTCTGTCTCCTATGCTATGCATATTCATTGATTGGTATCCTCAGAAATCAGCTGGATGTCGTAATTAAGACAAGCCAGCATTGCTAGCAGCAAATTATACATGTACTTTAGATCCAATTACACTGTAATGACTGAGTGGCAAAGAGATATTGGCAGCTAAAACCACATCAAATGGCTTTCTTGAGGCAGAGCCAACAGCACGGGGTCAAACCAGACAACTGTCCCATAACATTTAAACTTCTCGTACCGAACAGATGGGGGGGAATCCACCACCAAAATTTCTAGGTAACCGTTCTGTAAAACATTGTAAGTACAAGTATGAGGGGTGGTGGCAGAAGCTAGCTGCTTTATAAACCCCATGACTTCATCTCCCCTTGACGAGAACCAGCTCTGCAAGGGCTCAGCTCCGCTCACTTGTTCACAGCCACAGCACCGGCTCTAGGTGGTGAGGTGCACCCCAAAGGAAGGGATGCTATTTCCCTTTCAAAGGAGAGCTAGCTGAATTCCTGGGAGCAGAAAAAGGCCTGCGGAAAAGCGTAGCAGTGGGAAAGTTTTGTAGCTCGCGTTGTGAGAAAAGAATGAGCTACAGAAGCGTAAAACTGATTGTAACCACAGCGCTTTTATAACCATGTTGGATCATCATCACTATGATATTTAGAAAATATCAAAGCTTTGGTTTAGATCACAACACCGTAGACATTCCTGTTACAGGGAATGTAAAGAGGATCCAAACTCTCTCTTGATAAAGTCAAGCCTTTGTTGAAAAAGGTGTTTTATCCATTTGGGTCTTTGCACTTCAAGGAAAAAAAATTATTTCAAAAGTTCCTTTGAATAAAAAGGAAACAAGAAAGCGAATGTAAACAGAATTGGTGTGTCAATTGTAGACATGCTCCCTAGCAGTTCCTTGGCAAAAAGACAATAACAGAAATCAAATTAAACCTGGAGTAACACGCAAGAAGGGAAGCGGGAAATTCAACATCAGTTTGCCAAGCCTCAACGTGTCACCAGTAGGTGTGCAAGGCAAGGAGACTTCCCTGAGCTACTCCAGGCTCATCCCCACCGAGACCTGGACAAAGGAGTGCAGGTGGGATGTCCAAGGGGGGAAAAACCACAACTGCCATCTTCTGCAGACAAGAGCTGCTATATGGACACAGGGATATCTCAACCCTCCCATCTCCCTTTGGCAGCACCAGCCTTCCCTGGATCCTGCCGGGGGAAGAGCCAGGTGGAGGGGGAGTCCACAGCACCTTCAGGGGGATACAAGCTGGCACGGGCACAAGCGCACTCTCTTAGGATGGTTGTCCTCGCTACTGTTACGAGGCTTGCACAAAAAAACCCCACATTTACAGACTATATATAGAGTGTAAGTTTAAGAGTGCAAGCCAGTTCAAATGTCTGAAGGTCCGGTGATGTTCCTGAACCAGCGTTTGCTACCGGCCTTACCCGTGCCGGCAGCCGTACGAACACTGCGGTGGCTGCAGAAGTGACTCCAGTCTTAATAAGCAGCCCTATAACCAGACAGGGGTCATCCCACGTCGTCCTGCACCTCCCGCTGACCACTACTGCCTGGGTTCAAAGTGCCAGACTCTGTCTTTTGCACCCTTCCCAGGCATAAATACACTTTTCGCACTGGATTTAAGCGTGTTCCCTGCTACGGGCTCTGTTATATGAGCCATCTGTGCTCTGCTGGTCATTAAACACAATGTTTGATAGGTATGTTGGGAAAATGAAAGATCTGCTTCCTCCTGAAGTAAGATCAACACCCATTTTTCTGAGACCTATACTGATTTAATCTGTCTGGATCCTGATATATGTCTAATGCTCGAACCAAAAATTCTGGAAGTACTGAACATTATGGAAAATCCTTTCCATCTTCTGCATCAACACAATTGTGGATATAGGTATCTTCTATCTTTTTCTGTAGAATAATGTTAGAAAAATATTCTTAAATTGGAGGCTGATTTTCCTCTGAAAATCAAAAAGCAGGAGCATACACATTCAGCCAAAGAGTTATATTTATATATACATAGTCAAAGGCAGATTAACTTCTTGCAAGAAAAGTTTTTGGTTTGGCTTTAGTTCAAATTGGAAGAATCTGGAAAATGTAGTGTGTTCTAGTGAAAAGAAATCTCCATTACAATTTGAAATGAAAGTAAGTAATTCTTAGGGGGTAATTGTGATCCTTGTTATCAATCAGTTTAGAACATAAGGGCTTCCAGTAATTTTATTATACTGGCTGCAGCAACTTAGGGTTCATTTCACTCCTGCTCAGCTATCTAACATGTGAAGCATGCCTAAACTAGTCATGCCATCTCCTCCCTTCAAGAACAACAGAGCTATGAGCAGTTCCAGAGATCAGTTCATCTCACCTACCTTAAATACCTGTCTTAGCATCACATCCTGGGGCAACTTAGTTTTCTCAGGCTTGTCTTTCTCTAAGCCAGCTTGGCCCTTAGTTTATGATTCAATCAGATGAATATTTACATCAAATCAGATTAAATGCCTTTGTTACTGTACATGAGCGTTAAATGACATCTTTTGAAATGCACAAGTGAGAGTAAAATTAAGCAACAATTTTTGTATGAAGTGAAAAATGTACCAAAAATTTAAGAACGTGGCATAAAAGTTATGACAGTTGCTTCATTTTGAACGGCTTTTCCAAAAGTACTTAGAAATTTTCTCATAAAAATGTAACTTGAACACATCATGGCAATATATACAAATACATGTATATAGACACTCCTATGAGATATTAGATGTTTAGCTGCTCAAGCCGCAGCTCTGAGCTACCTACCTCTCCCCAGCGTGGAGAGACTCCAGAGCCAGCTCTTAAAACACCATGATTGATGGCGCAGTGTTTTAAGGCAGACCAGAATCAATGCCGGTTAACTTCACACGCCACACGGCAAAGTGCTGCAGCCTGGGAGCTGATGGACAAGGCAAGGGGCTGGGGACAGGCATCCTGTTAAAGCATCTTTGCCCCTCGGCCACAGCCGGAGGCCGTGGCGTCCCTGGGAAGGTGCTGCCCATCAGCGGCGTGTCGGCACTACCGCTTCGCAAACGCCACGCCATCGTGACAAAAAGCACCCCTAAAATTTTGCAGCTGCCAGTCACGTCAAAGCCCTTGGTGTATTTTGTCTTGTACCAAAAAGGTACATGTACAACAACGCAAAAAGGGCATAATACCTATGAGAAGCTCTATAGGGTGGATCTGGAAGTATTTCACATGACATATACAATTCAGACTTTATCAGACCACAGGCGCCTCGTGTAAAAATTGAGATTTCTCTCTCGCCCACTTTCCTGTGCATAAAGGAGATTATCTGGAGTAGCAGAAACGAATCATGAAACCTCTAGGTCCAGACAAGGAATGTATTGCTGATGTAGGGAAGGAAGAGGAGACCCTCTGGCTCCTATCCGATAGCCCCTCGAAAGCCACAGCAGGCTCCTGGGCTGGGAGGGGGTGGCAGGGACAGACCTGCAGCACATGGCACCAGAGAAAAGGTCTGCACCCACCAGAGCTGGGAGCAGGCTTCGGAAATCAAAACATGTCCCTCTGATAAAATTATGCCTCAGACCACACAGCAGTCCAGATCAGGAGGTGCAAAGACAGGTCAGCATCTTTGGAGGCTTCAGACGCTGAACTGTTTCTCAAGAGGTGTTGTACTAAACCTCATAGGTAATTGCTACTCACGCAAAATGTTCATTCCTGTTGCCTCTGGTGACACTTCTGCCTATAGCCCAGGAAAGCAACAAATTCAAAGAAGAAAAACAGCAGCACCCACCTAAACAAAAAGAAAGAAAAGTTTTGACAGAGTCAAGTATATAAAAAGATGCAAAGGGCAAGAAAAAATAAACTTCTCCACAGTAGTTTCATTGGCCTGACCACCTCAGGCCCGAATAAGAAAAATTATATATAAAGTTTATCCTTTATTCCAGAATTTCCTTTATGACTCTGAAGACAATACTCTCAAAAAAATAACTCGATGCTTTAAAAAAAATTGTTGTAACCTGTTTTTCCTCCATTTGTTAGGATATGCTTCACTTCCAGGTGTAATAAAAGTCCTTAATACTGACTTTTATAACACACTGCAAACCCAATTGCAATATTTTGTACGTGCTAAAGAAACTAAACCTGAAATTAGAATCCCTGTGCATTTTCAAAAAAACCCATTTTTTTATTTTGCAGGTAATGTTTTTTCTTCCTAAAATATACAACTCCACAATCAATGAGTCATAGGATTTCCCTTGGGACAAATTAACCCCTTACATGAAATAAACCTAGTAAAATGTGATCATTGAATCAGGCTTCAGAAACATTTCTAAACTTTAAAGTCCACGACGGGAAAATAAAGCAACATTCAGCTATATTTACAGAGCCCATTTATTTCTACAAGTTAACACTGCCTACATTTAAACTTTCAAGTAACGTGGCACAACAGGAGCGGATACGTGGAACGAAACAGTTGGTGCTGAAAATTTGGCATCCACACTATGGACGTTCAGGAGGTTCTGCAGTGGGATCCCACACACTCAGCATCCAGTACCGGGGCAGAGGGGGTGTTAGGTGCATTTCTGGAGGTTTGGGTTGATCAGAGAGCAATCCAGTCGGTGTACTCTGAAGGTGCTCCACGATGACACAGGCCAAGCCCTGGTGAACCAGGATGCCAGGAGGTGGCCTCAAAAGCAGAATTCTGACCCAAGTATAAAGACTAATTAAACGCGTGCACTGTTAACACAAAAATCTCTCTCAAAATGTTTGCCTAAAAAAGTTTCAAATAACACTTTAAGTTACTGTAAACAGAAAACATTTTAAAAAAGTGTTTATAAAAATGTTTTCTGTATCTTAAATTACTTCTCTTCTACACAATCAGTTACTCCCATTTCCCTGCTTCTATGAAATTCCACCATAGAAATACAAGAAATAAAAACATGTATAATTTTGACACCTTTTACTGTACATCCTTAAAATGGTAGATATTCTGGTTATATACAACATATATACAATACACAGTCTCCCTTTACTGTAGTGGTCTGGCTACTAGTTGTGCTTTTCTCCCGATTTAGGAAGTTTAATGTTGCTTAGTTCCATAAAAGTTTTCATGGAACATATGACTTGCTGATAACAAACAGCTCAAAAAGTAGTGCATTCAATATTTAAGCATTATATTCTTAACAGAGTGATAACAAACCTTAATCTTAAGGTTGAGTAGTCTTCCACTAACAATATAAAATTGAATGCCCGAGCACTAAAAAATTTCTTTATCTACAACTATCTTTAAAAAAGGGCAATACTTCAGCTCAAACATCATTCTGAAGATGAATTTCATTTGATTTTATCAGTTTTGATGGCCTTTCTCTGTTTCTGCAGGGATGAAACCAGGAAGACGACACTGGCAGAGCACCTGTTTCTTGGTGTCTCAAAGCCCAGTTAATTGGAGTGTGCTCGAACGAAAAGCCCGCAGATTAGGCACATATCCCACTGAAATCAACAAATCTGTTGTAGCTTGCCTTATACCTTATTCATAAAAAGGTATTGCATTTATTGCCGTGCCTATACAGTATTCCCACTAGTGACTATTATTAATTTCTACCCACCGACAATGATATAAAACTTTAAAATCAGGTTTGCTTGACCAATAACTGCAGGTCCATATGCTTGCAGACAGAAAATAGTCATACAGCAATGGAAGTCCCATTCAAATGTTTTGAGTCATTTAAAGGTGATTACTCGGCTGCTGTATTTCCTATACGTAGATACACAAAGAAACACTGGTAAAAACAGTAATCATTTCCAGACTGGTGGAAACTTTAACATGTATGAAATTACTGCCCCCAGGCTAAAATCTTCCTGCCCCACTGGCAGAAATATTAATTCTCGGAAGACTTTCCTATCGTCTATAGTATAACAACTCTGGAATGAAAAAAGCTTGAAGTTGCCACCACAAACGTGGAAACCGCTGTGCTTCTGCATCAGTGTGCTGGTGCTCCCAGCCAGCCAAAAGAAGTCAAATCGGGCTGCAAACGGAGTGACGGGAAGAACGTTAGTGAGTGAAACTCAGCAGCTTTATCTCACCCTTTCTCTGGTGAGAGTTGGGTTCTTCGGGGACAGCAAGCAGGATACATTCTTCACAGTACACCTGACTACTACTTACACATTGCTTAAACCTGTTTTCAGTGACAAACGCAACCAAAATCCTAGTTTGACAAACCTACGGTTTTGTTAAAATATGACACTGTAACAAAAGAAATAGTGAAGAGATGAGTACCCTCATAGCACAAGTTCTTGCTTTCTACATATAAAACCAACCGCATTAAAAAAATATTTGCAACATGGTAAAATAGAGTTCTGGTAACGGACTCGCTCGGTATCCATCTCAGCTGTGACTTGGTCCCCCAGTCTGTAGAACGTTAGGTAGGGGGAGAAACCTCCCTACCCTCTTCCTCAGGTTGAAACGAAACACCAAGCCAAAAGCTGTACGTGAAGATCATGATTTCTGGTCTTCCTCTGATGGGACGACTTCCAAGAGGATTTGCAATGTTACAGTTACCCTGTCTGCAAAGATAAAAGCATACACATGGAAAATTTTGGTGGGGATAGGGAAGGCAGAAGCAGCCAGGAAAATTACCTTAGCTGCTATACAGCCTACTTGCACATAAGATTCACAGCGGTCATATATACCAGGTGCATATATCATTTCAATGCCTGATCCAATTTTTTTTTTCTTTTTAATTATGTTTTCTTTGCCTCTGATCCAAGGCTGTGCATATACAACAAAAATGGAAGAGTATGGAGGGATAAACTTGTTCAATAAAGGTCATTGTGCATTGAAAGGCTATCTTAAAGCGTGACTACTCTGCACAACTGCTTAGTTTTAACAAAGTTGCAATGTCAAAATATAAGTTTGAAAGAGTTCAAACAAGTTAATTCAGCTGTGCCAAGATTCACCTAAGCAGAAAAGAAAAGAAAAAAAAAAAAAAAAAAAAGGGAACAACGATTACAAAGCTTCACGGCTCTAAGAATGTCACACATCCAAAGCAACTTCACACGGTCTTTTTGTCACTCTGGACATTTATTTCCTTCTGGTGTTTTTGGAGGTTTTCTTTTTAGGGTACTGATTCATAAATGGCACAGTTCATTTACCTATCGAATAGTAAAAGAGCATTCTCTTATCACTCCTTTTCCTTGTCACTTTTTTTTTTAGTAACCCATTTTAAACAAGCAGGGGTTGTTGTAAGAGAAAGTTCTGATTTTCCTCGACTAGCCTGACATGTTGGCATTTACACCAGAGTAAAGCGAGGAGGGTAGAACAGTGCAACTCGCAGAAGCTACGAACCGAAACTCCTTTCCTGCTCTCCTAAGGCGGCCGCTACCATCTTTTGCTCTTCTCTCTGGAGGTCACCAGTTCAGTGCAAAGCCTGGTTGCCCTTAGACTATAAATTGATGGGGTCAGAAGGGCTGAGAGCCAACAGGGACTGCATTTTCCTCCCGTCTCCCTCCCCCACCCGCAGCGGGGACTTCAGATCTGGGCTGAGCGTGGCCGGGGCGAAGGGCAGGAGGAAAGCCAGCAGCGGGAAGCCAGCGGGGCTTCGCGCCTGACGTCTCACCCCTTCCAGGTTCGAGGCTGAGCAAAGCAAGAAGAACAAAACCAGACTTTCTGTCAAGCTGAGCTATGGTGTAACAGCTCTTGGAAAAGGGCAGGGCAGCAGAGGAAAAGCCCGGGCGTCGTGAGAGCTGGCTGTGATTTTAATATCCTGTTCGACAACCTGGACAGAGCCACCTGGTCCTCGCTGTGGCGGGAGGCCGCTGCCACTCCTCCATTTCCACGGGGAAGTTTTGCTCCGCGCTGGGATGAAGCCACGGAGGAGCAATCAGACAAGCTGGGGGGGCTGGGGCGCTTGCTTGGGTTTTTTAGGTTGCACTATACTCAAGATAAGACAGTTTAAAGAGTATTTTCCCCGAAAACATGTCCCAATCTGTCTCCTGGCAGTATCTCTATATTGTCTGCTTTGAGCAGTACCCAGAGTTACACAACTGGCTGAAGATACGACGGTAAAGACGACTTCCCCCACGCACACTTTAAACCCTAGTTTTCCCTTTCAAGAGGAGAATTCACCGTAAATAGGTCCCAGGAGACAACCTTTATAAAAACCCCAGACCTGGTATCTATATATGCACCACATTAAGCCTGGGTGAGGAAAGCAAGCAGCAATTTTCTGCATATGTGTAAGACTGGACATCAAATCGGTGACAGCAAAATGCTGAGATGATTTCCTGCAGATCCCAACACCACTAACTCAACAAAGAGGAACAGACTGAGCGTCTAACACTATGTCCTGAGTGAGCAAGTGTCATCCTCTAGTGTTTGTAAATAACCCTGAAAAGAGACATTTTGTTATATAAAGAGATCTCTTCTCCAGCGTGGGCTCAGATGATGAAGAAAGCAGGATTCAACTTTTAAGCTCCTTGCAATTCAATCCACTGTAAAGAAATAGATGTTTTAAATACGAGTCGAAGGTTGGGATTTCAGCTGAGGCAGCCCAAATGGAAGCATTCTAGTGCCGCATGCTTTTACACACCGATCTGCTTCGTAGGATTTGCTAGGCTTGATTTTTTTTCATTTTCACATTAGTTCTACAAAAAGCAGGAAAGCAGAGGTCAAATGAAGCCCGTACTAGCTGAAAATTATTTTTTCCCAGCACATCTGGTGCTACAGCAAAATTTCTTTGGAAGAGGAGAGAACAAAACGTTATTCTCACTGCAAAATACCACCCAGACCCTATTAACCCCACAGACTGTGAAGTTCCCTTTTGTTCAACATCGCAATTTGGTAAGGAGAACGGGCGATGCAAATGCCATTAAGAGCAGTCAAAATGAACAGAACAAAGATGTTCAGCCTCGGAGAGGATTTCTTAGGTAATCCATTCGAGGGCTTTGCTACTGTAACCAGCCTGAAACCCCTTTCATAAACATACTCATCTTCAGACCGGGTCTTTTACCTTATTAGACTGCATCTGGCTGGTCAACATCCCCCTCCTCTGATCCTTACAAAACCTGTTCTGAATGTCCAGCCTAATCTTAGGTAGGGCTGCTCTGTACCCACGAGCTTTTGCACCAGTGCTGTCCTCTACTTAAACAGCACGCGTTCCACGTAGGGTCTCTGAGCAGCAGCCATCCCGTCTCTGAAGCGCGTCTGGGTGGCTGAACGAGTCGAGTTCCCCAGCAAGGTGACTTTTCAAACGGGTGAAGAGATCCCCAAACCACCTTGTTCATGCGCCGAGCTGCGCAGATGAAGCAGCCTGGGAATAGTCTCGTTAGCAGGGTGCCGTGCTCAGACTAACAGGCTTTGACTCCCCCCCGGTTCTACACAAATGTTTTGCTGAACTCTAAGTAGATTGGATCTATCATGTTCTCCTCTGTCTAGAAAAATCAGTTATCTTCTCAAAGAAAGTTACCCAGTTAATCTGGCAAAAATCTACCTCTTAAACGACAATCCCATTTTTTCATGTTGTCCATTTACTTCGTGTCTGGAATTACTCTTTCATGCCTATGTACACCTAGCACACATTATTTCAAGGTTAGAATACCAAGCTTGCAGCTGCCCGATGACTTTTCTTTTCTATATCTCACAGAGGTACCTTAAGTGAATTTATCCTCATTCAATGCCTTTGAAAAATGCTCTTAGGCTCATACAATGGAGCTCCCTTAACACTCACAAAATAATTCCAGTTTAATGACTCCACACAGAACATTATTGCTTCTTCTGAGGAAAAAAAAAAATATCTTTTTTTTAATCTCCACTCTGCTCCACCCCAAAACTGTCAGCACCAGTTTTCCATCATTACTGTTGTTATTTTGGGGATAATAATTACAAAGCAAACAAGTTGTTTCGCCCGCTGACTGGCGTCCGCTGCTCTCCCCTCCAAGTCAGTACACTGTGTCCATCCATAGGTATTACGCAGGCACCAGGCCTGCTTTCCAGGAGGAGAATTTTGTGTTAACTGAAAAGCTAGAAGATTCACCTTCATTATCTCAGCTGGCAGAAAAAGCTTCACATCTACCCAGTCTACCTTAAAGAGAATATTTTTTCTCTCACCCAAGTAATGTAGTTCAACACTGGCATCCTGTGGCCAGAGATTCAAGTAACTGTATTCCAAAACCTCTGAGACTTCACAGAAAATGCCAAAAATCTCCTGGGTTGATAAGAAAAAATTTCCTACTCCCTAAATGTCAAGGCTGAGAAATTATAAACAGACAAAACCCCAACTATTTAACAGAATGTCCTTTTGCATACAACTGTTTTCATTTGCACTGGAGCTTTCTACCCATTCCCAGGACACTGCAAGTAATTTATCACTTTATGGATATAAAATTAAGATGACCAGAGTGTGCTAGCCTTAAACTGACATATTTTTCTGTAAATACATTTTGCCCTCTTGCTCCAAATAACCCTTCTCCAACACATCAGAACTTCCACACATGCTTTCAAAAACTTTCGCAAATGGTATGAAAATGATTCCCAGTGTATTTCAGGCATGAAATACTACAGCCAAGTCACACAGAAGTCATTTTTCACAAAGCACAGAAACACCAGGTGTGTCAGGCATGATATATTTTTATATCATTTTGTCAGGAGCCACCACTGAGGACAATATCCCCATACCAAGCCTGCCCAAGCCTGTCCCATTCCAGTGGTCCACAGACGCGTGGTCTCCACGGGGAACACCGAGCCCATCCTGTCATCACAACTGCAATGTCTGAGTTTCCAAACCGATTCTCCTAGGAGCGTAACACTGTCACTATTAGCATAGGCCAACGGCCAGGGGAGGGAGATGGGTGATTTAAAAGGAATCAGATGTTTGTAGGGAAGGGAGGGAAGAGGGGCAGGCAGGGGGGGAGGCATCCAGTCATTTAAAGTCAATCACTAGCTGAAGAACAGGCCTGCTGTAAACGTAGGTCGTTAGTTAACAGACATTGATTGTAACCGGCAGAGCAATGCTATAGCACGCGCCGAAAAGAAACTTGCATTGTCATCCCCAGCTCAGAGCAGCCGAGAGGATCGATCGGAAGGATTTCACAACACGGGGAGCCCTGAAAAATTCCCAGAGTCAGCACGAAGGAGAGGACTCCCACCGGCACTTACCAAGGAGCTTTCTGAACCACTTTGGCTTCTTGTCCCATACGATAAAGAGGTAGTAGGCAGGCACTCCAGTCAGGGTTATTGCAAATCCAATCCCTGTATTCACTGGATCAGAGTAAAGTGACAGTGCAACCATGAAGAGACAGGTGAAGGAAAACAACGCTGGAATAAATAGAGGCACCTGAAACAAAATCACACAAAGAACCATTACTTTACATCGACCTTGTTATTGAATGACCATGGCATTTAATGTTCCATGAAACAGAAATTGGGTAAAACCCAGCAGTACAGGAAAGTTCTGGAGAAATATGGGTAGCTAGAACATGCACACAAAACGTCAGAGACTGCAGAAACCAAGCTACGCGGAGTGCTATGCAGGGACTACCACAGAAGTCTTTTAATTACATGCTAAAACCCTACAGTGGTTTACGTCCTTTAAAACCTAAGTGCTGTAAATAAGTTACATAGCGAAAGTCCTTTCTCTAATCTCCCAGTAGATAAGTAAGCAGTACTAACCGCAGTAAAGATTTCCTCTTTGATAATTACCTATTAGAAAACATTTTAAAACACAACCAGGAGCTCAAGTCACCTTTTAAAACTATTAAGAACATATTGATTTTCTTCCTAAGGTAAAAATCAAAATCTAGCAGGAAGAGAGCAAATTAAACACCAATTTGAGTAGTGATAAAGATATTTGATAGCATTACGCAACTGATAGCTACTGAAAAAGCACTTTCTGACTGTATGACTGATAGCATTATCAGTGTCACTGTTGAAAGTACAAAAAATAATAATATCAGATTAATTCTCTCAATTTTCAAGAACACCACTACAATCACTATGTTAGCACCTCTGTGAAGGAAACGCCTACAGGCATGGCTTGTGAGATGTTCGGTGTAACAGAGAATTGGAGAATTCTTTGGAGATTATTCTCTTCCTTTCATGCCTTGAAGCATTACTGTTCCTTTTTTTGTGTGCACTGTCAAAGCATCTTTTTTTAATCAAAGCAAAATAGGTTGTGCTGTTGACCTTCTTATTTACAGATATACCTACAAGAATGCAACAGCACGCATTCTTAGCTGTTCACAAAACAGGCTTCTTGGCGATATATAAATAGAGATAGATTCCTCCCTTTTTTTCATGATGGACGTTATCTTTCCGGATACACAATGGGACAACTTACTGTGTAAGATGTTACTTAAAATAAGGAAGAAGAATGGCAGAACCAAGGCCAAAACAGCTGCTGTTCAATGGGCCAGACTAGCAACATTTTCTTTCTGGGTTCACAATAACTGCGTCTGCAAATCCATTGCAAGTCCCAAATGTCATAATAATAGCACTAACAACTTATCTGCACATCAAATTGGCTTGTGCAATATTGGATAGGCAATGAAATAAATATTTAATATTAACACTTGCGCTTGACATGAATTCTGGTGGCAAAATTATTCAGGCCTTTGATAAAGGAGACATTAAATAGAGGACTGGCTCAAGATCAGGTTGGCACACACAACCCCAATATTTGCAGTTTGAACCCTACATGACTACACAGGACTAGAGGTATTTTCGTGCAGCTTGCATCACGCTAACTCAACACAACAGACAAGCAAAACCGAGCAAACACCTTCGCTTTGGCACGGCAGCTTCAGTCGCTGCCCCCCCAAGCACGAGGGGAAAGGCAAGCAGTACCTTTCAGAAGGGAATGCAGCTGGGGTAGCGCTGGGCACCTTGCAGGAAAACACTTGGAGACCCTTCAGTGCAAAAGACTATTTTCTATTAACTCTGTTTTTTCTCAACAAAGAGGTTAGCTTTCTACATCCGAAAATGCTCCTTTACTGTCTGACTGCACAATAGATAGGAGGGAGAAGGATTCATTTAAAACAGAGAGAGTGGAGGTTACCTTGAAAGGACGAGGCATATCAGGACGTTTATATCGGAGATAAATCAGCCCAGCAACTACCAGTCCAATAAAAAGCCACCTGGCAAAACTGAGGAAATTCAGGAGGCTGTAGAGATCCCCGTTGAATAACATTATCATTGTGAGAGGATGCTGCAAAAGAAAATTCAGAGCGTAAGAGGGGTTTAGTGGATTGATCTCTATTATTTTACAGCAGCGATGTCAAATTTCTCCACGGGGACAAGCAGCACAGTCTTTCGCAGAGACACCTGAGGGCCACAGACTTCAGGCCTGCCTTTGTCATGCAGTCAGCGGTGTGATCGATACCTCACTGTCCCCTGAGATCACGTTCGATCAATAGATATTTGTCCCCAGTGGCCACACGCATCTGTCCCCTCTGACCCAGACAAACACACCGGCACACAGCCCGCTGCTTCACCAAAATGCTTGAGCATCCTGGGCGCCGGTTCTCACGGGACCTGACAAATACATTAGCCCGCTGCAGTTTTACTCGCCCATCGTAGATGCAAATGACCAGAGCAGCTAAATTTTGGTCACCTCTGATCATCCGAAAGCAGAAGTTTCTAGGCATCTTGTGGAAGGAAAAAGACCTATGGTCTCCCCAGGTGCAGCAGAGGAACTCAGCAGAGAGGGCATGGTAAGGGCTACTGCACATCCTGGGATGCCAGCTGGGCACGCCGCGTGGCCTCCAGCTTGCATTTGCAGTAATGCCTTGCAGGTTTGCAGGGTGTAGACTTACTCTACGTCAGAAACGCAAACGTTTCTAAGCAGAGAGCAGCAGTTAGCTGTCACTCAGGTGGCTACTGAACAGCAGGAAGGAGAGGGGACACTAGAATAAATACATTTCCTCATTAAAAAGCTGTTCTGAGGTACCAGGCTTCCGCGAGGCGGGCAAAAGCTGATGTATAAACTAGAGCGTTGCGCCTTGGGTTAGATGATTAGCGTAGGCTACAGGGATCTATTTCAGGGCAATCTCTGGACAAAAGCAGAACACTTGTAGCTTGGATGAACTCCACAGGGCAGCCTGCTCTTCCCGTGTGAGACACCCTGTGCCCACAGTGACCCAGTCCTTGCGTTTGGGGATGCAGGAACGAGTCAACTTCACTGCAGCCCTTATTGTTCAGCAAGGGGGAAGACCCCGCATCTGCAGCTGGTTTCACAACGCTGGGCTATAGCTTTATGTAAGGCAAACAATCTTGTATTCATTATCTAGACTCAAAGCCTCTCTTTCTCTTTTTTTTTTTTTTTTTTTTTTTTTTCCCCTCTTTTTAAACAGTGAAGACAACATGGATTTGAACCAGAAGGATCAATATTTCAAATATAGGTCTTTGGCTTCCAACCCCTAATGACTTACAAAGTGCTTGGTTCTTTACACACAGATATTAAGCAAACTCCTTCTCTGTAAAGGTCAAATGAAATTTTACCACTGAATTATATTCAGCAAGATTTCTTCTATATAGACTCAGCCCCTAAAAGTTTAAGATCTCAGTTATAAACCTGATAATGCAAGAAAAGGCCACAGACAGTGAAGAAAAAAAATGGAGTTACAATCAGATTGCGTGATTTCCTGGATTTGCTACACACATATCTATCAAATACCAGGATACACATACCTAAGCAGATTTCTTAATTGCTAAAAATGTTTTTTTTTATTTAACAAGCCTCAAACATTAAATATGCTCAGTTTCTCAGCTTCTCCTCAAGAGCTATTTCCTTTCTTACAGTGTGTAAACCTTACAGGAAAATGCTAAAATGCAGACTGTCGATGCAGAATATATCCTGCATCTACTCTAGTTGCACTAAAGTAAAAAAAAAATATTCACAGTCTTTGAAGGAAAGGTATCTTCGTATGAGAATCTGACTTTTTCAAAGGAAATCAATGCATTGCTGTAACAGGGCCAGATGCAATAGCAGAAAATGTTTTTCAGATAAAAAATAATCAATTAATACATTTTGCGCATTTCATTCCACAGAAAACAGTCAAAGCAATTTACCCGAAAGGTATGACTACTTCGGCCCAAAGAAATAAAATGCAAAGTAAATGCTTATATAAAATGCATTCCACTAAAACTTTTCACCATAATCACATCAACTAATTTTCAAAATTTGGAGGCTTATGTGTGTGCACATATAAAATTCCACACTTCAGCTAGGACTTCAGAAGTGAGCTTACAGGCATCTATAGCAAAAAACTGATTTAAATTCCAGTACGAGCACCTGATCTTACTAGCGTACACTCTTAGACGCTCACACGTCTTCTGCCGTGGCTAGAAGTTCCCACAGATGCAGAGGTCTGTCCAGATCCATTACAGTCATCGGTCCCAAAAGAGAGGCTGAACACCCACGGTTACGAAGACTGCAAGTTAAGTGGAAACCTTCTTGGCACTATGCAAACTGAGGTTTGAAGTTGGTATTTTGACATTTTGTCCTAACATTTTACCATACAAATTAGTCTGCAATGCAAACACATGGTCAACATTTAGCTCTGCTGCTATTTTAGAAGTCAGTAATAGGAATTCCACTATAATACTGGCGTTTTCCCTTAGACAATTCACAGACTATTGCCCAGGCACGCGTTCTCTCGTTTTTTAATCACTGCTACACTGCACTGCTGAGGGCCCCCCTTCCATTATCTTAGCGCATAATTGTTTGCATTTTTCACTATAAGGTGGTATAATGAGCCTTGAGGGTGCTCCCAGATGCTGGTGTTTAGCTGCACTTTCCGTTAAACGAATCCCCTTTTTGTTTGTTTGTTTAACTGGAATTTGTTTCTCTGAAAGGGAACTAGCTCATCACTAGCAGGTCCTTAGAAATAAAGGGCAATAAGACATGAATTCGGCTGCAGAGATAGGCAGTCAAGTGCTACTGACAAGATAGCAAGGAGATGAGAGAATAAGAACAACTCCCAAATCTCATTCCTCTCTTTCCTGTCCTCTGCCCTGCCCCAAAGCCCACGTACACATTAACAAATGAGACTCAAGCAGTGCCCAAATTCTGTTCGAATCCTCCAGAGCAAGCCTGCAATATGAATTCTTGTGCAGGAACATTTGTTTGTATGATTTACCAAAACAATGACAGCTGGCAGAGGAGTGTGCTTGCGGACATGAATCATGGAGAGAATTTCCGGAAGGTGACCCTCGCGGGATGCAACGAAGAACATCCTGGTGGGAAATAAATGTGGACAGACTTTAAATGTGCTCATTACTGTGACTAGGCAAAGCAGCTCGTGAAAGTCACAGAGCACAGCGGCACTTCTTAGGCTTGTTTGAGGTATTCTGAATGAAAAGACTAGCAAGAGAAGCCCGTACGCAGAAATCAAAGTCATCTCTGAAGGCGTCCCCTCCTTACCTTGCACTACGCTCAGTGTTTGGAATAGGTTAATATTTTCCCTCCGATTTCCCTCCTTCACACGAAACAAAGCAGCCGTTAATTAAGTGCTATGCTCAGAGAGACCTGTTTCCAAACCATTCAGAGGGTTTTAATGACAAGATACTAAACTCAACGGGAACAAAGTGAGAAAAAGCCTCACACCTGGTAAACATTACAGGCTTTTTTCATTTCCTGCTAAAGGAATGAATATTACTCTCTCTTTCCCTTACTTCCTCACTTCCAGTGCGTGTCCCATGCCCTTCACCCCCAGTAATATTAGCAATGCTCACCTGGAGACGGCAAAAATGCCACCATTCATAGATCCAAAGCAGGAGAGAGCAACAAATACTGGTACAGCTAAAGAAAAGTTTCCCATTAGTCGTTCAGCAAAGGTCTGTTAGAGGAGAGAGAAACATACAGTGATTTTTCAGAAAACACAAAAGTAATTTTATTCTATGAACATATTATTAGTAAGCATGGTAAGTTTTAGTTATTACCCCTTTTTGCATCCCTCACTGAAAGTCGTGCTGTGCGTTTGTTGCCTCTTTCTTTGTGACACCAAGGCTACCGCAGATGAGGTCGCCCACCCTCGCTCCTGACTGCGCGTGGAAGGTTGCCAGGTGAGGCAATGCCGTGGAGGTGGAACCAGGCCCTGATTTCTGTCAGTTTAGACCATTATGGCTCAAAAAAAGAAAACCCAGTCTGAATGGATCAAGGTCTGATCTGCATACCTAATATTTTTTACTGCCTTCATTTTCCTTAGCTGATGCTACCCAGTGGTACAGTCCATCCATCCACACTTTGTTGTTCCAGGTTACCAGAAGAGCCTTAATTGAAGTTTTGGGCACCACAGGAGATGTGCACAATTTTCTTCGGATTTGCAAAATGTTGGGTTTCTAAATCTCCCACAAGCTACAGAATTTGGTCATATTTTAAATGTCACATCAATTGAAATAGCCACAGGCAGTGTCACTACTGGAAAGGAAACGGAAATTTTTATTTCCTCATTGCGAGTCAGATACCATAAATATTAAAATCAGTGTCATCACCACAATTCAGCAAGAACGATCAAAGCGGTATTTCCAAACCAGGTTGCCTTGCAACTCATTCCCAAATGAACTCCAGTATTTACAGCAACCTCCTTCCTACGTACTCAGGACGCATGGTGTGCAGAGACAGCGTTACCGCTTCTTGCTACAAAAAATAGTTCAGAGCTCCCACTTCCACAAATATCTGTTTCCTGCTTCCCAGGAGTTCAGCCTACAATTTAGCACAGAATTTTTCAAGCATGTACTTGGCTATAAAATTTAAGTCCTATTGACTTTGGTATATGAGGTAAATAAATCCGGTCTAACATTACATTACAAATGCTATCGATGGCCTTAAGCGCAATCCCACTCATCAGTCAAAAATCAGACTAAGTTCACCGGGATGCTAATATGTGGTGTAAGAGAGGAGCCATAGAAAAGCCTGATTGGATATGTCTCCCCGTCCCGTCCCGTCCCCCCCCCATTTTTTTTTCCCCCTGGAAATAAGAATATATCAAAAAACACAACTGCAGCAGGGATATAGCTTTGTATTTTTCTTCTGTAACTTACCACTGCTACAGCTTTTGAAAGCAGCAATTCCCCAGCACTGATTGTAGTGAAATAAGCCACGTTTGTTAACACATAGCCAACTGTGACGATAATCATTGAAATGCATATTGCGAGGGGTATGTTTCTGAAATACACAAGGTAGCTCATTATTTTGCAATCTGGTTGCTATTCCCTGAACATGAAACAAATAACATGAGAAGAAGCCACTAATGACGGTGAATGCACATTTGGTGATCCTG
This sequence comes from Aramus guarauna, assembly GCA_013400195.1. NCBI lineage: Eukaryota > Metazoa > Chordata > Aves > Gruiformes > Aramidae > Aramus > Aramus guarauna. Next base: position 298,512 of record VXBL01008311.1, on the reverse strand, counting down.
AAATACCATAATTAGAAACCACCAGTAAAAAATAACACATCTAAGCAAAACCATCAAGACAAAGCAATTAGGTTCATAATGAAGAGGTGAGAAACCATTTGAGGAAGGAGTCCTTTGGGGATGCCAGGAGGTTGTGGTCCCCGTGCTTCCCGCACAAGAAGTGTGGCCCATTTGAGCTGCCTACCCATATTGACTGTCAAGCTGAGCCCAACGGGAAGGCAGCAGGTATCGGTGCTTGAACCAGCAATAAGGCAGATGACAGATGCAGGCGATTCGGCTCTCTGTCTATCAGGAGAGCAATCACAGCGGCATCTCCAACATACCTACTGGCACTCAATGACTGCCCACCTGGAGGTGGTTCGATATCATCCCCTGGATGCCAGAATGTCTAGCATGTGAAATTCTGTCCTCTCCTCCTCTGTGCAACTCTTCCCTCGCACACCTTCCCATACCCCAATTATCTTGCTAACTATTCCGGGATGCATGAGGGCAGAATATGACACAGAAATAGGAACAGCACAAATTTGTACTGTTAGCACAGCACAAATAGTACTGAACAGTACAAAACCCCTGACATCTTAGCTAAAAGGCAGAACAATTACACACAAATAAATAAAACCACTGAGCTTTTATATAGCATGGCCTCCCAGTCAGCAAAGCAGAAAAGCAGAATTATTTCTATTTTAAAGAAGAGGAGCAAAGGCACAGTGAATTTGTCCACGGCCACGCTGTAGGCAAACGTTCGAGTTAGGAACAAAACCCAGATGCTTCAAGCGTTACTTTAGTCTCTTTTGACTTGATATCATTGCTTGGCATCATTGACATCTGCATCGCACCAAGAGGAGGCTCAGATCTGAAACCAATGTTTGGTCCTCTAAGGCTGAGAGTTGCGCTTGGAAAGATGCAGTATGTGCGCGGCCTCTGCGGAGAGCTGAGAGCTCCTGTTCATGGCCGGTTCCCTCCAGCTGTCTACATCAAGATTGCTTTTGAAGAGATGCAAAGGTTGCCACATTTAAAGAACTTTGTTGTGAAGGTCACCCCATCAGGTGGGAGAAAGGAGAGACAGAATGTGGAATTCTGGTGTCCCAGAAGAGACCACAAGTAGTCCTAAAGGACTACTGCAATAATTTCAAAGGAAAAGAATCAACACAAAGATTCATAATTTTCTGATTTTTTTCTCAAAGAAACACAGCTGGTTCAGAATTTAAGGGTCCTCTTCACTACCACTCCTTGTTTCTCAAAGAAACCCTTGACATCGCTATCCCTGTATAGAGCTGAAAAGAGGCTCTAAACCGAGACTAAATAAAGTGGGTCAGTATCGCTGTTGTACATCTTGCCCACCTTAGAGACCACGGTGACGAATACCGTCATTAACCCAGTGTCACAGGCAGGTAAGAGGATCATGCCGTGTTGCAGCACCAAATCTGGGGGCACATGATGATACTGCATTAACCCACTGCTACCTCACGCACACGGTCTCGGGGGAAGAAGCTGGAAGGAGGGGAGTCAGTCAGATGTAGGACGTGCTTGTTGATGGGGAAGGCAACGGCAAGGACAGCCCAGAATACAAGTGCTGTATTGCTGGAAAAGCCACAAAATTACCAACTCACAAAAATACTGCAGAACTATGTGTTGGTAATATGTCTGTGCAAAAAATGGTTTTGTACGTTGCCAGATATTTTGCAACCAGTTTGGTTAAGCTTCATACCGGACCTGTGTGTAACTTGCATTCAAACCATTTAGCATCTGATTCAAAGTAGGGATACATGGCTTCAAAGCCTCTCAGAACAGAGATTTTCCTTATATCTTCTGCATCTGAGATGAAGGTTTCAACTACCAAGCTATTGGATAAATCAGCACTTACTCCAACCTTAAAAAAATGTTTCCAGCCAAAAACAGCAAATTCATACTATTTTCACAAATACCATTTGAATGAAACCACATTATTAAACTTATAAACGTTGTCCAGTCAAACTCTTACCAAACACCTGCTTGCTGTATTCTCTTCTAATTTAAATCCCAGTCTAATTTCCTCTAAAACAAAATGGCAGTTCAAAACTAAGTGGGGGGGGAAATCATGTTCCCAAACGTGACCATTTCCTTAGCACTGCGGGTCCTGCCTTGTTACGCTGAAGAGCGCTAACCCCCTTGGATAGTTAACACCACCACCAACAACAAAAATCGGAGGGGCTGGGGTTGGGAAAGCCAGCACTCGGCAGCAAACACTACTCATTAAAAAGTCTGCAGATGATAACTCACGCCTGGAGCAGCAGAAGGGATGCTGTGACTTCTAAGCTCCTGAGTCCTCATCATCTGAGCGAAGTGAGCGCTCAGGTTGCACCTCCTTTTGTCTCCCGGCAGGAGCAGGCCTTCGGAGGGCTGCCGTACCTTCGCACACGGCCCCTCCGAGCGCTGCTTATTAGGCACTGCTTTCGATGACAGATTTAGACACAAATGAAAGGCCAGTTTCAAGATTTCAGGGATGAGTAATACAGTACGGTTCATTTCTCACTGACACCTCAGTGCAGATTTACACTTGGTCCTTGAATAATCTGAAAGCACAGACAGACAGGTACGAACCGTATGTAAAACCACTAAGTCAGAGCTTTAATCGTGTCTTTTCTCTATCCATCCAATTTAAGAGGCAGCTCCCAATTTGCAACAGGGCCCCATTATCAAGCTCTCTGCTATGAACTAGAGTCACTGCACTGGAATAAAAACTGTAATGCCATTACCAATAAAGATTACTTCCTTTCCTTGGAGGATCACTGCACCAATTTTCTTGTATTTTAGATATTCTCCAAGACTTCTAAATCTTCTTTCCAAATCCAGAAAAAAACATACCTAAGTTCTATTCTGCATTAAATTGCAGATGTCACCTTTTCACTTCTGCATCCTATGAATCAAACACAATATGGGGTGTTAGCACACCGATAAGGCATGTTTCTGATATAATGCAAATTCACAACTGCCATACAGCCAGCTGAGAGTTTGGGACTAGAGGGAATCAGAAAATTCAAGAAAAAAATATTTTTCACTTGAAGATTTTGATTCATTGAAGCTAAAACTTCTGATGGGTACCCTGACCATTTCAGTATGATATTTCTTAGGAAAAAAATCTTAGAACCAAAACAGAAATCTCAGCCAACCGGTAAAGATCTCAGAATGGCCAATGGCTTAAAAACTATAGTATTGTGTGTGCTCAAATACAGGAGATGGCAATATTTTATTTACTGAAAGTGAGCCCAGGACTTGAACTTGCATTGAAGTGGCTGCTGGTTACTGTAAGGCAGTGTTTTCCTTTTGCATTTCATCTCAGAGTGAAATCGCAATAGATTTCAAAAAAATCAAGAAAAATTCTTTTCATATCAGCTGTTTTGCTGAGTAGACCCTGAGGTGCTAATGTTAGCCCCAACCTATACAATGGTTTGAAAGCATCTTGTGCATTACGGCCAAGATGATATTCAAGCAGGCTGCTCCTCGGGTAGAAGGGGAAGGTGCTGCCAGGAAAGTGTTATGCAATATTCATCTCTTCGCCCAGAACTTTGAAGAAAATCAGTATCCAAAAGAAAAAAAAATAAAAATCTAAGGAAATCTGAATCAGGAAAATATTGACAATATAATTAAAAAGTCTTTATAAAATCAGATGAGAGACAATTAGGGTAGCTTCTAAGCATCAAAATGTTGATGGAAATTGAATCTCCACACATTTTAAGATTTACCCATCCCTAGCTACTATTTCAAAGCCAAATCTTCTCCTTCTACCCTATATACAAGGCAACAGTAATGAAGAATCACAGCAGCTTAAACAAAGAGCACATCTACCTTGCGCTTCCCAGAAAAAGAGTCACTGAGGAGTCTGCCGTCACAGAAAAATTCAGCATTAGGAATACAGCTAGTCCATCCTGTGGCAATCCAGGGCTGAAATGCATTGCCAGGCTATGCTGTATACAGCTCAGAAGAGAATTTCCTCCTTCTAGAACCTGTGAAGGGCCCCGGCGCCAGGGCACGGGGTTCAGTTAATCAGGATATCCACTGGGTTTTGAATTTGACCTTCAGTGTTGCAGAATCATAGATCTTCTGATAATCTGCTTCGGTACTGCTCTACCTCCTACAAACATTTTTGAGAGAAAAAGCACAGAGCAGACTAAGAGGAGGGGAAAAAAAGAAAAAAAAAAAAAAAGGGAAAAAGAGCAAGAAAGCCAGAGCAAGAACCTGGGGATAAGAAGAACAATGTCACTAAATCAGCCGAGGAACATTCCCAGAAGTCTACAGCTCATGTCCCAGTTTAACGGCAACTTTCATAACAACAAACAGCGAGCGCTGAGAGCTGCGACCACTGTGTGCTGTTCTTTCTATGAAACGACAAGCACGCAGGCAAATAATGCCCCACCGAGCCGGCTGAGTTCACAAGCGTGAAACGCATCCCCACCACATCCTTTGTTCTTGAGAGGCCGTGCCAAAATTATTTCCCTGTGTCCATTTCAAATCCAGGTTTTACAAATGCTCAGAGTCGACTGTCCTGGAAAAAGCTGCGCCAGTGGGACCCGGCTAGGAAACATAAATAAGAAGGTCTAAACAAATTAAGTAATTACTGGTAAAGTTAGGTGAGCTAAACCACATCTTTACTGTGCTGTGGAAATTGTGAAAGATATTTTCTGTTACATTTAAATTATTTAAAAAAAAAAAAAAAAAGGAGAAAAGAAAAGTCCTCATTCCTTGACATGGTTTCTAGGCAAGGATTTGTTTGGGTTTTGTGAGCATGAGCCTGTATATGTTATATTTCTTTAGCTGAAAATTTACTACTACACAAGTTTCAAGATCCTTTTCAAAAGTTCCCTTGTGCAATAATTTATTCACCATTTGCAATCTGCTAAGCAATTTTCCAACTGAACTGTTTCCAGATTTTGGCACTCTTAAAAAAAATCTAATCATCCATTGCACTGTCCATAGGGCCAAAGCTTGGCAGAAGTCACAAGTGCAAATTTATCCAAATAACCTGACACTGGAAAAAATAACCAAATACAATACAGAAAGCAGCAAGAGAACCCTGGTAATTTCATGTTGCCAGGACTTCAGTGCAAAACCAGATGATGTATAGGCTTAGTTTAGTAAGTGCTGCGTCCCAGAGCCCGACCTATGTCTTGGCATCTCCAGGTAGTCATTCTGCAAGCTGTGGCAATCCCAAGCCCTGGACAGGAAAGCAGTACGTTTTGATATAAACTTACTTATCTCTGATGCATATTTTTGGTGCAAAAAGCAGGCTACGAGACAGCCCGTTACACTGAAGGGATCAAATGTTTCTCACCATTTCAACGCGTGAAAAAATTACAATCTCACCCATCTGTTAGGAGAAAAGGAGGATGCAAAATTTAAGAGGAGAACACCTCCCAGGACAGAATCAAAGCTGGGAATAGGGAGGCAAAAGGGACAGGAATCATCACAGCACCTCCCGAATCCATGTATTTGTAAATGCTATTACGGGTCTCAGGAACGAGCTATTATTATTTTGTTTATTGGAGCAAAGGTTCCCCTCAGCAGATCACCGCTTCTCCCCCCTCGCTGCCTCCCAATATGTTCCAGCCTTATGTTCCAGACCAGAGCTGCTGTTTGTGGGCTTGCAGCTCAGACACTATTAAATTACGTGACTTCTCTTCATCTTCTTTTGATTGTGATTTTCCAGCGGAGAAATGAAGAAAGCAAAAAAAAAAAAAAAAAAGGAAAGACTAACTATTAAGCTGTGCTCTCATTTACGCCACCACACGCTCGATGGATGTTATTGCTGGAGCGAGCGTTAAAGGCTCCCTTCTTATTTCCATGCATTGGCTCTTCACATCTGCAGAGACACAGCACGGCCACACTGGGATAATAGAGTGAAGAATCAGGCCACAGTCTGCATTTAAAAACCTTCCTGCTTTCTGTCCCCTAGCAAGAGAAGAAAAGAGCTTCTGCTGTGCCTAATTACTTGCTTGCTTCTTGGTGTTTGACCTCACTGGTTTGGATTATAATTGGTTACAGAGCATAAAAGGGGTCTTCTGTGACCAGCTGGCTTTAAAGGGTGTCACAAGTGTGCTGGGAAGGGCAGCAGGTTTTATTAACTTCTCGAGTGTTTTCAATATTTTTCCAGCATGCTTTCCTAAAAAGTGATTTAGCATAAATTCTCTCTAGGCTAAAACCTAAGACCTAGAAAGGTACCAACCGCACAGGGTAACGCTGCTCTCCATAACATCTCCTTCCAGGCAAAGCTTAGCAGGCAATCCCAAGCAGAAGCAGATCTGTCAATGGTCCTGGAGAGACTGAGGAAAATTGTTTCACTCGCAAGAAGATTTGCTTTATTTTAATAGAGGTTTGAACCTGGCTGCGGTCACATCGTGTACTGACTCAGGTCGGCAAGCCGGATCTCACCAGAGTGCTGTATTCATTTACGTCACGGCCCAAGCCCTAACTTGTCAAGCCAATGTCTTTTATGAAACACCTTTCTTTGAAGAGCGGAATGGATTCCTCTGAAACTTGGATGACCAGCTAGAGAAACCTGTCATGTTCAAGCAGCATCCTGAATCTTTTCCCACAGAGTGGATAGCATTCCTGGCATTCCCAAAGAAAACTAAGCCCAGACAGCAGATATTAAAGATGACAGCTAAATCCACAAAGGACTTTCAAGGTTACAACACTAAATATTAGTCACGCTGTCTCTGCTTAGCCATGCACGTTTCTTGTACAGCAAGTGCGTGAGCACCGTTGGGAGCCAGAAAGCGAGCACTATGAAGCACTACACAAAGCTGCTGAAATAACACGAGGTGCAAGTCAAATGGGGGCTTAATTTTTAAAAGCATCTCTTTAAAAAAAGAAATGGACCACAAACTTGAAACATAAGATATAAATCATCCCCTGTGACTGCTGTCGACTCTTTGATAAACCATTTCCATACACCCTTCAAATGCCAGTATCCAACACCTTCACATTACCTCATTTGCAAGCTTATTGTACAAAGTTTATGGCCATTTCCAAGTGACGTATGGATAATCAGACCTGGCTTTTATTCTGCACCATAACTTGACCCTAAGTCATACCCCTCCGGAGGGCCTAAACGTCCCAAGGACCTAAGCTGGCTTTTCTTTCCCGTTGTAGCAGCCAGGCCTAACCACCCCTGCGTGGAGCTAGGCTTGCCCTGGGAGCTCAGGTGCGCTTGTCCTCAGAGAGCCCGGGAGGCTTCACTGGAGCCAAGTCAGGCGCCTGGAAACGCGGGCAGCAGCTGAGCAGCATCTCTAGCAAAGGATCCGCATTTGGCATTTCTGCACCTAAAATGACAGCGAAGACGCTTGGATGAAGGTGATCATTTATCTAAGATATTGCAATTAAGGTGTGGTTCAGGTTAGACCTGTAATTAAAACACTGTCTGTCACTCTCTTTCACCAAAGCTTGCCTTTTCAAAAGCCGCACAGTCAAAATTCAGAGGATTCCAATACAAATATATTGTCACCCCTGGGTTTGACGAATGACTTCCACGCTTCTACCTAACAGCAGCATTTTGACACCCTCCCTTTATTTCACTTGTGGGAAACTTTCATATACTCTAGGAAGTTTGTGACCTTTTCCACCAGAGATGCAAAACCTCAGATTTGACTTTTATTGCCTAGCTCCCACTCAAGCAGGAGACGAAGGGAGCACCTCTGCTCTTTCACAGGCTCCAGCGGTTTATTTTCTTCTGAGGCCTATTTGCTGGAAGTGCTTACAGCACTGCCAGCGGCATAGATTACGGTGAGAAGCACTAGTAAATCACGGTGCTTGCTTGGAGGCAAGGAAGCTATAACCACAAACCTGACACGGGGATGTGAAAACAAAACACCTGCCTGCACCAAGCTCATGTATGGAAAATAAAGGGGAAGGGGGCAGGGGCGCGACTCAAAGCGCTTCCTCCAAGCTGCCTTATCCAGCACGGGATCGCAGGGCTAGCTTCCTCCTAACTGCTCCGCGCAGACACGTGCCTCACTGCCAGACTTGAAATAAATGTAAAAAGAAGGCTGTGATGTAATTGTGTACTAAAAGTAGTTTTATTTATCGCGTGAGGCTCTCCTGGGAATTTGAAATTATTAAGTCCCTGAACACCTGATTTATCAACAGGGTCTGCTTTCCCCAGGCAGAATTACTTTTCGTAGGAAAGACGGAGCCTCCTGAAGTTCCCTGCAGACCTACAAGCAGGCAGAGCTGCCGTCCTGCACGGCCGCTTTCCCGTGAAGCACAAAGACGGCACTCGGCAGAGCGCTGGCAGTAGTCGGGACAGTATTTACCGGTACAGACAAGGGAACCTGAGGTGGGAAATGAGCAGATCAGGCCTCATAGCTGGGAAACCTCAGCCAGTAGACAGCAGCTACCGCATATTAATAACGTCATGGCCAGGGAAAGACATCAGGGTGGTTACAAGAGGAATCCCACCCAAAGCCGCACTGCCTGTCACCGCACCTTCCCGTACTGCCGCAGGACCCCGAGCATTTGCAGGCAGCAGGGTTGGGGTGGAAGCGGAGCCCTGCCTCGATCCGTCTGTATTTCTATTGTCTATACTGAGGATGTACGTTTCTGATTTACAGCACAGCGCATGGCAAAGCGACGCCTTGAGTAATGCAAAGGAGCAGGCTGGCGAGGCTGCTATCATTCCCAAAACGAGCTGCTCGGGTTCAGAGGCTGGGAACAAGCAGCCTGAATACAAAACACCCTGCTCAGCTCCGGTGGAAGGTACAGGAGGGAACGCCGTCCCCTCAGCCCCGCAGCTGAACTTTCTAGGAAGCATCGCCGGTAGCTTGTTAATGACTCCTTATGGTAACAGGGGAAGACAAATGCTTAGGTGCACAGAGGGATGGAGGGAGGAGCGTGTGTCCGTGTGCCTGTGTGAGCATAAAGGGAGTCAGATTTTTCATACTTGTTAAATTCCTTGACATTTAATTTTGAGCAGGAGAGTTTCCACAATGCCAAGGATCATAAAGGAACAATTTGCTGCTGTATGTTACCATTGATATTTCGGCATGAATGAAAATTGCACCATTCGGTGATGAAAAGAGCAGCCACTTGTAATAAGAGGCACCATGGAAACTGAAATATCATTTACCAAGAAAGGCTTTTCTTTCTGAAGGAATTCAAAATGAGAAAAATGGTAACTGCAGGTGCATCAAAGCATTAGCATTTTAAAAGATATAAAAGGGTTTAAATGAAATTAAAAGGAGATGTCTCAACAATACTGCACTGCCGTGAAGGCGGCTGTCTGGCAGATCAAGAGTTTTCCCTGCAGAGAGCAGTGAAATGAGGCCCTTGCTAAGGACAGCCTAGCAGACTGGCTACAGATGTGGGACAGCCCATAGAGCACACTGAAATAACTCTGTAAGAAATGACTAAGTTCTGACACAGAAGAGAAATCCAGAAAACTCCGAGTGTGAGCTGAAATATGCCTTTGTAGCGTGCAGTAACTGGAGGCACTTGAATGGAGTTCAAATGGGAATATCAACTTTTTCTATGTTATTACCTTCAGTGCTTGGAGAAAGGGAATACCAGCAAGCTGAAATCCTCCTCTGCTAAAACTTCATAATACTTGAACTACAATCACATGTATAGGAGAAGAGCACATCCTTTGTTTGTTTGTTTAAAGAAGTGATGAAAGTGATGTCATGAAGAGAAATATACAAAATTTTCAAAATCACCAGTAAGGCTGGATTTTCCTTTTTCTGTCTCCAAGCTGAGAAATCTTACACATAACCCTTAGAGAGTGAGTCTTCAACCCTTCTGCAAATCAAATTCTTTCCAGTTTGGATGACATGAAATAGCCAGAATTGTTAATCTTTTTTAATGATCTTGGACAGCATGGTCAATGAGACTTCGGATTTTAAGACTGACTCATCTTTGCGATTGCACACTGTTTGGTGTACGCTCTGTCAATGATGCGCTTCTCTTCCATGCTAAAAAGCCTTAAAATGAAAGTGTTAATAATGGTTTATACAGAACTTACTGCACTGTCTCTTCTTCCGACTTGATAAAAAAGCACGTGCTGGTGCCACCAAAAAGCCCTACATCCTGGCACTCCACAGCACACTGCCCAGTACCAGCCTCCCTGGCATCTGCACCCAAAAGTAAGCCTGGAGAAAACACCAGCCCTGTGGAGCAGGACAAATTTATGTGTTTAGTTTAGCAAAAGTGCTTGCAAGGCTTGTTTCAGTAACCAAAATAAGCACAAAGCAGATGGCAGGATTTGGGCCACTGTGGGGGAAATTATTTTCTTTAGGAGCGGACAAAATATGTAATTCATTACGCTCCAGGGTAGTTGTTCTAGGACAGCATCCTGACTCTGACAACAGTCGGTACCGTGCCCCGGTGGCCTACAGGTGGGACCTACTTGTGTCCGGGATAGCAACTAAGAAAAAGACTCTCCTCATGACCTTCACAAGCATCAGACAAGAATCCTGAAGTGATTCTGCTTGTTTTTCCTATCTATAGGAATATTTTGTCCTTAGACCCACAAGAGCTCATCCTCTAACGAAGTTTTGCCCAAGGAAAAGGAATTTCATGGTTTTCTGTGCTTTTTGTGTATAAATCTTTACTTTTATCTGGTTTTGCTTAGCAGCTGTTTTTCTCCGGTAATAAACAGATATGAAAAAATAGAAGCACCTGTCATTGCTTCACTGCAGGATGAATCTAGTTCTTCTTTTCTCTAAAATAACCCCACACAGAACTTAAATCTCTTGTCAGATTAGAATGCTCCTATTCTCTACCTGTTCTCATGGTCTATGGAGGAGGTCTCTCCATCACTGTTAGATCTTTTCAAATGATGACATCAAAACTAGTCTTCTAAGGGACATTTCATTCCATCATACTTCAAAAAAATTAAATACTGTTATTATATCGTCCTTTTTTCATGCAACGAACAAAACAAAATAACAAGGTGAAGATGCAAATAACAGTACTCGCTCAACAACAAGCGTTACAAGTGAATGAGGATTGACAGAATAGACCACAGCAGTGCAACTTGTAAAATGCAGATTATTCACTTCACAGCTCCTCTGGAGCCATTATAATCTTATATAAATCCTCTTAGTTTACAGTCCATGGATATAGGCTGTACTGTAATTTAAGTGATTGAAAACCCTTATGGGTTGTTAGTTAACAATATTCTTTTCTTCAATAAAATATCACTGTCACTGCGTATTTAAGATTCCAGCACACTCACAGCCAAATATCAAACTGTAAGCTACGCTGCAAGCGACCCGCTTGCAGAACATCAGGAACCCCAGAAGCACTCGCATAACGCAGCTACCGTTAGTATTTAGAAGGGGAGTGCGGGGGAATAGGAATCTGAGTGCTTGCCGGTTAAGAAGAGCCTACAGCCTCCTCTGATGGAAATCCTGCGATCTCATGGAAAGGGATATGCTCATCTACAGGAAAGATGCACAAAGCCAAGTTGTCCTGTTTTGATAGGACTATTACATATCTTAAATACAAGTCAGTAATTTCACTGCTTATTAAAGGCGAACAAGCAAAGAAGACAACCCCATTGAATGTCTCATCCAAAGAGACTGTGTCAAAGTTGAGTAATTTATTCTGCTAGCTGAACCGAGTGCAATCTATTCTTTTTCTTGTGTATGATAATACCATTGCTATTGATATCTTGACCACGCTGTTCTAAAGGATAAGTACTCTTGATGACATCACGTGTTAATAACTGTGCTGTTGCAAAACTCCAACCTGATGCACACAAGTACAATAAAGAACCTACTACCCTTACAATTTCAGTAGTCCGGTCCTTCATTTGTGTTTCATTCTCTCGTTTTGTATTTCATACCAGTAAACAATGCTATCTCACTCTCTCTGCCAGTTGGTTGCCAGCATGAGCCTATCCCAGTTTTAGATGGTGCTCTAATAAAACGTCACTGTTAATGGCACGCAAGATGCTGCTACAGCTTCTGGTGTAACACCGCGCTCACCTAACACCAGCTCAGCACTCTGCACTTTGTCATTTCTGAGGCTCAGCATTAAAGGGAAAAGGAAACAAAAGGGGCACGAGGAGGCTCATCCTCGGTTCTGCAGCCAGGAGAGGACGCGCCATGGTACAGACCAGAACATCACACTGTGAATTAAGCTGGCAGCCTCTGCCGTGTATAACCCGTAGGTAGTGGGGGTTGGCTTGTTTTTACGAATAGCAGGAAAACCGGCAGTGAGACCCCCCTCTTTTCTACACACAGGGTGTAAGCAACACTGACAGCGCCCATGAGCAAAGACTGCTCTACACCTATGCAATTTTATACAGAATTTCTTGGCTTCTGCTGGGTTTTACAGTGAGATTTCAGTGCTATTTGAATCCCTGATTTAAATCTCACACCAAAACACTAAGGCAAGCGCTCAGAATCGCCTCCCCCACGGCTAATGCCGTTGGTAAATAAGGAAATAAAAGCACCAGAAGAAACCAGGCTCCTGTTTTAAAGCGGGAAGGGGAAAACCCAGGCGAGGTTTGCCTAGGCTGTAGAGCAGCATCAACACCAAAAGTTGTATAACCCATGTGTGCTTTCTTTGCCAGAGACTATAACCCCCGCGGGGCCCAAGGTGATAAACGCGGCGGCCGGGAGGGAGCCACAGCGACTGTGCCCTGTATCAGGAGGCAGGGCTGTAAGCCACCTCACCTGGACACGGCTTTGTCACCTCACCCAGCTCTTAGCCCAAAGCACAGGCCGGTGGCGGTTATCAGCCGAGTGCAATCAGGGGTTTCGGGCGTTGCGTTAGCATACAAAGAGGTAATGCATCATAGTTAAATGAAAAGCTGCTTCTCAAGCCAGTAATTCTTACGTAGACAAAAGGTTTGCTGATTTGGCCGGGTACATTTGGCACAAAGGACTCAGTGCCCTCGCTGACACTGTAAGTCTATAGATACAGCTTTACCTGATTCCTACCTGGACAACTTTTTCTTTTTT
>VXBL01008311.1:179454-285540 GCA_013400195.1 Aramus guarauna | reverse complement strand
TTTTTTTTTTTTTTGCCTCCTCTGGTTATAACTGATTTGGTGAATTTACTCACTTTTCTAGCTACCACTAACGCACTGTTGTCTCACCCCTTCTCCAGCAAATTCAGGCAGGCCACCTGCTAATGGACCAATGAAAAAGAATAAAAGAATAAAAAGGTCTAATGATAGCCCAGGACCTTCACTGGGGCCCAGAAAAGAGCTAGCTTAGCCCTGAGACACCCATGATCTCTCCAGGAAAATACAGTGTGTTTTACAGCTCTGGACCTTTAGCTGTACAGCAGTCTTGCAAGAGATTTGTATTCCTGCAATGAATATTCTGCTGAGCAGCTCAGGGCTCCCATAAAGAGGGTACTGGCACCCTTTTGTACGGCTGCTGCTACATCCCTCAGTGCAAGAGAAATAGATATTAAAATAGTCTCGCATGTATTTCAGGTGGTGAAAATGAAGGAAAACTGAGGGCAGTGGAAACTTCGAAGGTTACATTGGTTTGTTGCTACATTACGTTAGCCTGCTGGTAAAGCAGATTAGGATTTTGCCAACTACCCTGGGGAGACTGTGAATAAACGTTTGTTTTACTTCCTTAGCACAACTGATTCATAGTAACAATGATTCACATACACAAACAACAGGAAAAAAAAAAAAAAGAAAAAAAAAAAGCAAGCAGAAAAGGAAAGCAAACACACCTTGCACTCAGCAGGTTATCACAGCAGCAAGCAGACCCAGCCACAGGGGCCGGGAGGGAGCGACTGGCTCCGCAGCGATGTGACGCTGCGCAAGGCAAACACAACACACGCACCACCACAGCCACCGCGCTGGCAGTCGGGCAGCCACCACCCCGAGGCGAAGCCAGCACCCCTTATCGCACCCCTGCGCCTCGGAGCCACCAAAGCTCCGTGAACCTCGGAGCCAGAGGGGCTGCAAGACTCTCCGCAACTGCCAGCCAGCTCCCACGGACCTGCGGGACACGCTCGGCACCCCGGGAGACACCTCCACCGCTGTGGAGGAGGAGGAGGAGGGAGGGCAGGAAGCTCCAGCTGAGTTCCTTGAACTTGCTTCCTCGAAAGAGGTGCCACAGGCTTGGCAGAAGATGAGGAACCTCGTTGAGGGTTTGCCTCTTAAGTGTCCGCTTCCGTGGGGATGTTTGCCTCTTCTGCATACGCTCCGGGCAATCACTTCACCTGTACCCGGTCACGACACCTTACATCATCAGCGTCACGTTGACAAAGGCAGTCACGCGTAAAAATCAACACGTTGAAATACCCGCAGTCCCCTGCAGAAGAGATTAGCCCAGACGCCCTTTCTCCACTCCTCTTGGATCAGCAACACCACGGTTATCCATCAGGGCAGCCCTTGTCCGCCCTTCCCCGCAGTCAGCCCGCGGGAACCTCTCCCCGCGGCAGCCACCTCTCCTTCAGCTGGAGCCTGCCCCAACGAGCTACAGGTAACCCTCGACAAGTTCTGAGCGTTTCCAGAATTCTGAGCGATCTTGCTCAGACATTTTCACGTCAAGTTGGGCCTTTTCTCTTAAACCGCAGAGCCTACGTAAACAGAAACAAACATATCAAAGCGATGGCTTCTCGCGTGTTGCCTTCATGGAGGCAGCGCCTTAGCGGGGAGACCGTCACGCAGGCAGCCTGCCCTCCCGTCCCGCCTTACCCTCCTCCCTCCGAACAGCACGGACGGGAACAGACCACTACTAACCCTGTGTCCCTGCATATATCAGCGGGGTATTATGGCCTCTGCCTTTGCAATTTATCTTTTCCCCTCTCTTTTTCCTTCCATCCTCCAGCTACGCTTGCTGAATATCTTTGACTTTTCAGGTAGCTGACTACCTTCCAGATTTCTGTGCTAACAACTTTGCGCTATCTTTATTACATTCTTGAGACATAAAAGGAATTGCAATCAGATCCTATATCAGACAATTAGGAGAAAAAGAACAGTGATAGCACTATTGATGAAATACACACGTCCACAGCTAAAACCCAGCACAGCAGTACTGATCTCACCCTGCACCTACAGCATTCATTTCTGTTCTTCCATTTTTCCACTCACTCTTCCTTAAATACCCGTGCCAGGCATGTGCTACAAGTTAACTTTGACTATATGAAAGAATATATCATACTACAAAAATCAAACAGAACAAATGGATAGAAAACCACAACTACTTTTTTTTTTTTTTTTTAGTATTCCCTCAAAGCTTAGGTAGGAAATCTCCATTTCCTAGTCCTGAATATTTCCATAGCCATCAGCTCGACTTTTGCATAAGTAGGACCTTTTTATACACAGAATATAAATGTTTGAACAGGTAATTATACAAGTGACCTTGCCTTTCTTCATCTGATAGTGAATTATTAGTCTCCTCAACTGTAATTTTATGAGACATCCTTATTTTCTTAATTGATGATGAAGGTACGTCTTTGAGACCTTTACAGACACTATAGATTCCATCAGTCTCTTTTCTAATTTACACATATTGACTGGCATATCAGTTTAAACCCTGCCACAGGTAGCTCTTCACTGCAGTCAATTTCCTCATAGAACATAACATTTATATTTTTTTCAAGCATTAAAATAGAAAGATAATAAAGCGGAAGTAAGAGATAGAAAGACTGGAAAGTCAGCCGAACCGATTCAAATGGTAAATTGGTGTTTAGAAAGCAGCTGCCAATGACAAAGATGCTGGTGCCTGACAGCGGCACTCGGGGGTCGTCTCTCTCTCTCGTGGGCTGGAATTGAACCACAGGACTCAGCACTGATACAAGCACCAAAAAACATGGGGTGAGGAAAAATAAAAAGAAACTGCGCAAGGGAAAAGGAAAAGAAATAGTAATATATGTTGAACGTGTGTCACATACGCATTCCTGAACGTTATAGATTGTGATAGTATCCATCAGGTCAGTCCCTAACTAAACGCGTAAGGACAACGCGCAGCCTCTGGAAAGCGGTGTGCACGCCCAGCAGCTACCTCCGACGGTCTGCAGAGGTAAGGAAGAGGAACGGTGCCCAGTGAAACCTGCAGCCTTTTTGTTATCCCCGCTGCGGAATCCTTTGCTCTCTGTGATCCCTATCCCAGACAACAGGTGAGTTCATGCAGTCAGTCATCTTCCCAGCTCCTCCGCTGCCTGCATATATTGCTCTGGCGAATTCAAAGCACCGCTTGGACACAAAGCGTGTGTGTCAAAGACAAGGCAGGGGATTCAGGTGTGCAGAGTGACTTTCTGCATACATCTGGATCACTCCCGACTCAAACTGCACGGCACGCCATGTTTTCTAGCTGTGCTTCTCTCTTTCTTCTCTCTTACGACACAGCGCTGCTGTTAAGGAGGACCCGCTGCACTCGTGGGGCAAGGGACACCCAGGGGTGGTAGGAGGAGTTTGGGTTCAACAGCTTACAAAGGGGAAAATAAGAACCCAAGGACTGAATCTGCATCCTCGGTTAATTATGAGATATCATATATTGTAGCTAGTGTGCTGGAACTCTTGAGAATTGCAGGGCCAAAGAAGAGTCTGCACTGCAAGAGTACAGGGTAACCCACACTATCAAATCCAAAAAGCTAGTTCAATGTAATTGAAGTTAAAAAAAAAAAAGATTTTAATTTGCCTTACCACTTTCAATTCCATCCTGAGCTTTTCCCTGGTTTGACTCAAGCTGCTAACACGGTTAAAACCACAGTTTCCCTTGTTCACTCCAGCCGGTTGGAAATATGTTGTGGATTCAGCGACCCTCACCAAATCCTGTCACAGACAGGCCCCAGGTATGGCTCACAAGCGAGTTGCAGCCCTTGAAAGATTTGCAAGCCTCACATGCGGCTCCATCCCTGGCAGAACCAAGAGATTGTCAGGGTCAGGGCATTTACAGTACGTCTTGTGGAGGGTGGGACGGAGAAGGGAGAGAGAAGCAGCTGGAGCCAGGACTCAGCTGAACCTGCCACATCTGGTGCTCCAGCACGGACTTTTCCTTCACGATCCTTCAGCTTGTGACTCCAAAAGTTCCACTCACTGACATGCAAGGCAGTGCAGCAGCAAAAGCAGTATGTCCTGAAGGAAGTCTGGTGGCTTTTTATAAAAGCTTGTTATTCCTTATTGATTTACTGGCATCCCCATTAGGAATTAGGAGGCACTGCAAGCAAATCTGACTGCAATACTACTACGTCTAAGCTGAGATCATAGCTGGCCAAAGAGTATTTTCAATACTTTCCTCCTCAGCTTTGCAACTGGTTTTAAATCAGAGCTGCCCCAAACTATCACCAAAAATTAGCTGACATCAGGTGCAAAATTAAGTAGTAATTACTCCTTGCTACCAGCAAGCTCTATTTACGTAGCGTATCATGTCACAGCTAATGACAGCATTGCCTCCCACATACGACTTTGTCAAGCAGTTCTCAGGCTGATGTTGTACCCATGGTCTTCAAGTGACGCAGTTTGGGTAACCCCTGTGTACCAAACTATAGGACAATTAAGTCCAATTTTAGTTTTAGTGAAAAAAGATTATAAATAAGAGCAAAGCAACTCGGAACATTTGAATCCCACTCATAAAAGAATTTCAACCTTGCAGCAAGAGAAGAAGCAGCGTCCTTTAATTAATTTTTTTCATGAAGTGCAAAAAATTATTACCTATACTGAGATTTCAGAAATCTGAACCCATCAAAAACCACGCATCCAAGACTGAAATACTTAGTTTCAGAAATGAATTGTCAGTCATTTATAAAAAACTGTAATGAATGAGTTGAGGACGTGAAGCACGCAAGCAGTAAGTAGTTAACAAGGTTAGTGAGAGAGCAAAAGGAAAGCAAAGTTCCTTTGATCAAGACCACTCTCGTGCTGGTGAGCCAGCTCCCCTATGAGCTAGTAATTGTGTTTGAGAGGGAGAAACAGACACACAAACACACTGAATTACATCCTCAATGAAAAGCTTTTTCATACCATTTACAAATAGGAAAACCCATGCTTGGTTTTGTTTAAGTATATTTGATCTAGTAAATTAATTTGTTTCCTTTATTTGGCAGATTCAGCTCCCCATTAAAGGATTTTATAGTTCTGAAGACATGACTGTGAATCTATCATTTTATCCCTCACACAGGGCACAATTAAACTCTGGAAAGTGATGTTGGATTCACCAGTGTTTGGACACCTCGTCTTCTGGGATGCTTAGCAGATATCTGAGGGAATTTAGGTAGCCTGGTACGCTGTTAGATACAGCAGAATTTAGAAGGAATAAGATTTCTATGGAAGTGCCGCATAAAAATAGCTAGAGGGAGGGTAATTAGAACATCCTCATTCTATGATGGAAAATAAGTATACAAATAGAAAAATAACCCAAGACACAAATAATATATTGAAGAAAAAATGCAAATGCTCACTTAACTGACCCAACTTTCCCTTTAAGGTAATCTGATGAATTCACATGAGCAAATGTGCTTTACAAAATATTTGAAAGATTAGCATTTGTCTCTCTCTATTATCTTCAGATAAAATATCACAACGTAATCCTATAATTTCTGCACTGAGTATTTGGCACTGTAGCCTGACATGAAGAAAATGAATTGGAGTTAAATGTATCTTTTACAAGTGGAACAGAATAACACGAGAAAGATTTCAAATCCCACGTACCAAAGCTCTTCTGCTTATATCTAGCCAGGATACCCGCATCCAGTGTCAGACTTAGAAGGTAGGAACCGCATTGATGCCCAGCTCCTTTGTGAGAAAGGCTTGTCCAAAGTTTATCTTCAGATAAGATTGTACCCCTGTGGGGAGCACCCCCAGGTGCTAGTTACTGGCGTAGGGACCTGCACAGGTAGGCAGGGACCTTGGTCCACTGATACCATAGGAGCCTTTACAGGATGGGCACCTACACAAGCCACACTCAGGGTTTAATAAATCTGCTAAAGCCTTCAGTTCAAGGAGTAGGCGCTTAGATTTTTAAATCCAAATAAACTTTTTTTGGTTCCTCCCCATAGCTCACGGCTTACCCTCGGCCTTGGAAAGACATAAATACTCAAAAAATGAAGCCAGGAGGCAATATCCCCGACTCCATAAAGTGGACAGAGAAAAGAAGGGGAGGAAAGGAGGGAAACAGGAGGAGAAGAGATGAAGTAACCCGCCCTCCATTTTCAAACTAAGCTTGTGACTGAGCCAGATCTCTTGAGTCCCAGTTCAGTGCTTCGACTACGTCTGTCTTTCCTGAATAAAAAGCAGTGATGAGGTGCGTTTGAAATGATAGACAGCATAGCTGCAGGGAGGTAAACTCCTGACTTTATTCATTTTCTGGTGCCTAGGATAATCAATATCAATATTAATATTCCTCTTCAGAGTAGAGCTTGTCATTAAAGTATAAAATAACAAAAACGAACAAAGAAGTAGAAAGGCAGAAATGGCAAAGGCTCGCATCCTCTCAATTAACATTAAAATATTTTTCATTGTTATAATTACTAGGACTAATTAGTCAGGGTCTAGACTGGTAGCGAGCAGCAGTTCAATTCAAGTTTCTGATTGATTTTGGAAGTGGGGTGCATCCTAATGTGAAATGCCAAAAATCAGATGGCTACAACCAACAAGGGGACTGGAAGAGTTCTAGTGTCTTAGCCACCATTCCCCTCCATCTGCACCTCTATGATGCTTAGACTCCCTGAAAAAAAAATCTAATGCCACATTTCTCTCACTCAGTCCTCATAGATGCAAAGTGTGACTTTAAACATTAATTAATACAAATGGGTGGTACATACTGGATTAATTAGACGTGACACTCGCATTATTTAAACCCAATATAAAAACAGATTAAATCAAACATTTTGATATCCTGATTTTACAAAATGTCTGATGACATCAAGCTTTGGCGACTTGCTATACATCTACTGCTTCTTGGTTCCTTAGAAAAGAAGGAATAAATGAAGTGAGAAGAACACTGGAAAAATCTAATAGACAAACTGACTAATCTCAGACCCCAAGGTCATAGCAAAGCAATTCATTTCTTGGCTTTTCAACAGAACAAGACATGATTTATCAATCTGAGACCAGGCTTATAAACACTATACATCTCAATAATATGTTCTTTGCACTGTGTAACTTTTTAAACAATGACAGATTGCCTGGGCTGGACCAAAGTTATTTTACAAACAGAAACAGAATATTTGCAAATGAAATAGCCCAATACGGGAAGGAGGGGGGGGAAGAAAAAGAAGAAAGGATTATACCAAATAGCAGCTACACTTAACTGCAACTGCAAAGGAATTTAACTTTCTGCTGTAAGATATTTTCAGAATCCACACCCTTTAAAAATCTGCTATCGTTTTATACAACTGAAATTGAAGACCACCAAAGGAAAAAATATTTCCTAAATTCAACAGCACGAACGAAAACTTACACTGCCAAAGAAATGATAAGATTTTGAGTTAAAGGAGAACTGTGAATCAATACCTATAGTTCCCCACTTGATCACAGACTTCCTTGAAGTCATTAAGGAATTCAGGTCTTAGCTTCCCTTCCCTTAAAGTGAAATAATATTTTCTTTCTCTTCCAACAAGAGCCTAATCTTTATAACGTGAAGCGTTTGGGCTCATCATCTGCTCATACTGAGGACGTAGAACATAATTATTTTTTTAAGCAGCATTCTCTTTGGCCAGCATCTGACCCAATCTGGCCCCGACTTCGACGAGGCTCTGAAGACATCGCTGTAACGTAAAACCGTTCCTGTGTTATTTTCTCATCTGGAGTCCGTCAAAATTCCTGACAAACTAGAGCGCTGATCCTGGACTCTGCTCTGCCTGGGAAGGGAGGAGGGAAGTGCCGTTTGGGCACGAGCTGCTTTTAGGGTCTTGATTGAAAAAGCTCGGTCTCTTTCTTGAGAGTACAGAGCGGATGCTCAAGAATACAGATGAGCTCAAAGACTATGTATAAGAAATGAGTTTGAAAGTTCAACAAGCTTGATTTCCAGTCCTCTAAATTTACTGCTCCAGGCAACACGGCTCCTGTCAATTTTCAGGTGACAAATTCTCTCTCAGAGACCCGGCTGTTCCTTCATTCGCTTATTATTTAGACAATACAATATGACCTCAGTTTGAGTAGGGCTGATCCTTATAATGTAAGAAAATCAAAAAGATCAAAGCCGCACGTGATGTGGCTGCATGAGGTTATTATTTTAGTGAAGCTCTGCTTCAAGGATTATTCAGATATTTCATTTCAAACACCAATCGCTATGGACCCAGCACACATATGCAAAGCATAATTTTCAAAAGTAAAAGAAATTTGTTATTACACTTCAATGTTGCTCCACATATTCTTGATAATAAAATTATTTCAGGCTCTTTCAAAAAAAAATTGTACATTAGAGCAGCTGAACAATGCAACCACATTAACTTCATGTTGCTTCAGGTCCTACTAATGCTGTATGAGGGAGGCACTTTAACAAAGAGGAATAAAGAAATGAGTCCAGGCTTAAAAATGAGACATCAAAAGGGGGTTTAGCAGGAGACAGAAACAGCTACTTTTACATCTTATGATAACTGAGGTTATAATAATGTCCTTTTTCTTATACAAAAGAAGGAACTATGACATTTCCAAACTCAGAATTCAGCACTACTTCCAAAAACCTGTTCACAAAGTGATGGCATTCACTTTCAGATGTTTTTCTTCCTTTTTCCATTCTCCCTTCCATAATTTAAAGGGCGCTTCCTCTCCACTTGGCTCATTTCCACTGTCTCTGTGTCAGCTCGCTCTATCTAGGATTTCACATCACCTAAGTATCTCAATGCCTCGGGCCCGCAGTATTTATCCTATTTATAGATCTAAATCTGCCATTTATTGCTCCTGGGCAGACTGCTGCACCTACCCAGCCTCGCACAGCCCTTTCCGCCTGGACCAACAGCCACTCCGCCGGAGCACAAAGGCGACTTTCAGCTGGGCAAGGTCACGAGCATCGCCCCTTCCCCTGCCTCTCTCCTCCACTTCCGACCGCACTTGCTGTACTCCAGCAAGCTTTCACAGCAAACAAAGCAATCCCTAGCTGGAAAAGTTTAAAGTCTAAACGTAAACGTCTCCACCTTCCCGTGCATTTCAGGATATGTTCTAGGGCCCTTCACTGTGGGTTTGCAGCAGGCTGGTTAATGCGGGGACGGTGCTGAGCGTTCATCTCAGCACCAGCTGTCAGTTACTGTAAAAGTTGCCGCACACCTGGAAACACGCGGCTGTGGCTGATTCTCAAACATTTACCTTGGCATGCGCAGTGCAGAAGGCATCACCCTGCTCACCTCTGCCGCTGTAAGTAATTTGCATCCCTAACCACCGGCAAACTTTACAAATTGCACCCCTGGAGCTGCTACAGGCTCTAAGCGGTGCAAGCCTATACTTCCGTCTTCCCTTTTAAAAACAGCTGTGTAATACCTCAGCAGCAATATAGGCAACCTTCCACATACGGCATACAACCAGAAGTAAGGGAAAGACAGCATTTGGTAAAAAGAAAATAAAAATAAAATAAAATATGTCTACAATAGCAGCACAATTAGTGGCTCAGCTAATGCCTACACTGAGTTTGGTGGGAGCTGAGACAGTTGCCCCCGGGCTAGTCCAGACTATTCCCTTGCCCTGTACCTTTGGGAATGGCGGTGGAGCAGGCCCCCCTTCAGCAGGACATCCTTCCGACAGAGCCATTCATAGGTGGCAAATGGATAAAAAAATAAAATCTTCCAACTGTTTCATTTAATGGTTGACGGAATCCAGAATCCCCATTTACAGATGGTGCAGAGGTCTCCACCAGCCCAGCCAGTAGCAATCCCCTTGCCCTGCCATCACCTGCCACTTATTTAGCAACGTTGGAAATCCCAATCTCTTCTACCATATACTTGTACCTTTGCGTGAAGATTGTGATCCCAGGCACCTTGCCATAAACGGTGTGCATCTTGCCTTCCCATCCTCTCAAAGCGCAACCCCAAGAAGAAGAGTGATGAAGAGGAAGCTTTAACAGCTTTGTGACAACATTGCACACGTAACATTGAGCTGTTTTTTCCAGAGCCATCCTGGAATACACCAAACCGGTTACGTGGCTTGCTCCCTGGTCCTGCATCCCCACTAGCAGCACAATTAACTTCAGCAGCTCTCCAAGGGTAACAGAGAAGCTCTTCCAAGATAGGGGAGGAAAAGAGACTGCCTCCCTCACATCCCAGCTGCTATGCCACAAACCCTGACATCTAACCCACATGACTTTTCTTAGCTGTGATACAACACGCTTCAACGGGTACTTAGGGGGTTGGGGTTTTTTTGGTTGTGGTTTTTTTGTTTTTAAAAAAAAAAAGAAAAAAGGAACTATGCCTTTCTGTCCTACACAGCAAAGGGCAACATGTTCAAAAATATGCACTTTTCTGACTCAAACTACAAGGAAAAAAAGTCAACATAAACCAAAATAGCTGTAGTGGAAATGCCCAATAATTTTAATTAATCACCTTACAGTTAAGAGGACTGCAGAGACACATAAATGTATGAAAAGTCCCCAAGGGCTGTAGGCATGTGCATGTTTAAAAACATCACACACTATTGATAGTAACCACGTGATAATTTCCAAGTTACATTGCTTCTACCAAATGCTTTTGATCACATCATCAAGACTCTGGCTCCTAACGCATCTCCCCAGAATTTCCTGAAGCAGTAGAAGTCTTGAACCAGAATTACTCCACTCCTTTATTTAGTTGCACATTTCTTTTCAAGTCAGTCTGCCATACAACAATTTTTCAAAAATTTAAAAAAAAAAAAGAAGAAAGAAGAAGAAAAAAAGTTTTGTTTTGTTTTTTAATGTCTGCCTCCCCCAACTTCATAAAGCACACAGATCCTTGGTAGTTAAACCCAGATTTGCTACTGGATCACCTAGCCTGAGTTCCTCTGTGTCCCAGGCCTGGGAAGCGTTAGCCAGCCGCTCTCCACTGACCCAAATGACTTGTGTTTTACTAAAGCACGGCTTCCACAGCCGCGTTCTGTCTGAACTGAAGATTCCCAATGAAAAACCCAATTGTACGTAGGTATCTGTGCTAATGATTAGTCAAGCACCTTGTTAAATATTAATGCTCTGTTTCCTACCCGCATTTGTCTGGCTTCAGCTTCCAGTCGTGCATTCCTCAGTATGCATATCCTGATCACATTAAAGAGCCCGTTAACACCCAAGACCCCTCAAAGGCACTGAGACAATAGAAATCTGCCAGTCTTTCTGCCATCCTCATGTTTTATCATCAATCTCTTTATAATTATTTTCAGGTCTCCAAAGAAAATACTGAACAGCAATCAGGCTTGGTTCAGACTTTGAAGAAACCAACTAAAAACCTTCTGCGTGCTTCCCATCGATGGCTGTTTGGGGTTTTTTTCTTTCTCTACATGTCTGAGATATGTAGCTTCATGTTTGAGAGTACAGTGCTGGGGGTGTTTTTAAACAGTAAGTTATTTGGTACTCAGCCTGGTATCTTATTTTAAAAAGCTAAGCAAATTATATCTATCCATTAATTTTTAACCAAGCAAATTGCTAATATCCTCAGAGAACACAACTTGATCTGACAAGGCATTTTTTCTTTAATTTTTAGAGAAAGTTAATATTGTTTTATTACTGGCTGCACGTACCAAAACATATCTACCAAAATAGATCTGCCAAATCAAACTCTCCCTAACAGGATAGCTTTTACAGGCGCTGTGAGAGTATTCATCTCTGGTTTGAAACAGACTCCCACCAATATCCCCTGTTCAGCTTAATTGGATCGGATGCTATGCTATGGGTATTCAAGATCCTGCAACTCAGAGACATCTAAAACAAGTAGAACTAAGTATTTGATTAATATTTAAACATAGCAAAACTGCCAAATATTGCAGCAGATAAGTTTCTTGGGCAAGATTTCCCTGACAGGATACCAGTAACTTCCACTGAAAGGAGGCAGTGATAGTTACTTGTATCCTGAGGGGAAGAATCGGAGCCCTGGAGATCCACTTAGTTTTCTGCTTTCTGTGCACATAAAAGCAGAATACATAACAAGGTCACGACAGGCCAAAAATAGCAAATCTTCAAGCAGTTGCAATTCAAATAGATACCAGATCCGCTGGAAAGCAAACAACTTGACCAGCATGCAGAATTTCTGAAGATCACTACTTTTATAGCATTTTAAATTGTACGACCATTTTTCAAATGTCAAGAAAAACATTAGGTACATACTTTTCAGGGTTTTCCACTTCTTCAGTAACAAAATTGAGGTAAAACCTGGAAAAGAGTTACAAAATGTATTAGAAGGGCTTGGTAGATTTTGATCCTGTATTTCTTTCCCAAAGAATCAAGAAGATGCTTTTAGCCAAGCACTGCTGTTAATTATAGTGGGCTTTGTAGACCCATGTTTGGATTAAGGAGAGTGTGAGATTTAACCTTCCCTCATCCCCACACTCAGGAAGGGAATTCTCTGAAAAGACAGCAAAGTAGAAGAAAAGACAAAAGCTATGTAATGTCAGTGTGGAATCAAATAAATATATTTTTTTCCCCTGGCACGTGAGGCAAATTACAGTTTATCCTCATCCTATACTCAAACGTACACACACTCTCAAGCCTCATATTCCATTTGTGGCTGTAGCCTTTTACAATTTCAAGTCATATCAGCAAAAATTCTCATCAGGGTACTCAGCAAGGACTTCTAAACAATAAAAATAAATGAAGCCTCAAAAAAACCTTCTTAAAACCGGGATTTTGACACTAGCGTGTCTCATACGACCACAAACCCAGGCTGCTAATCTTGCATGCTCTTGCACAACCTCCAGTATTCTGGTCGTATTCGAGCAGCGTGCAAGAGACAGCTACATGTGGGAATTCATAGGAACTACTCGCTGGGCACAGCCCTGCATACAAAGCAACCGTAAGCCTCAAGGTCACTGAACCCTCTGTTCTGCATTTATTAGCACCAGGTCCGTGCATCGCTGGATCACGCAGATGTGCCTGGCTCAGATACGGGCACAAAGTCACATCCTGGCTAATTAAACAGAGCAGTCAATACAGCGCTTATGCTGGCTTTCTGCTTTTATACAGGAAGAAAAATGATATCTGACCCAACAGTGCTACAGTGAGTAAACAAATGGTACCTGATCTGGCAGAAAGTCTGGAAAATTTTCTCCATCATAAGTCTTGGACCAGATTTGGGTTAGTGGAATGAGTTAGCGCTGGCTCACAGTTTTAAAAAAATGTGATTTTGTGACCAATGAAATTCTGTAAAACTAGATTTGCCATGCTATACAACCACCTCAGTATTGTTTCTAAACTTGCTAGTGCACAGAACATAAAGAAAAGGTTGGGATAGTTCAAAGGAGAGATGGCTTCTGATGAGTAAGAGGTTCAGCTACTTCTTTCTGGTCTCAGTCCTGCTTCTGGACAGAAACAATTGACAGCCCTGCATCAGGCCTTTTACTGATGCAAAGACACGCTTCCTTGCATTCTTTTCTCTACTTGTCCTTTTTCACCCAGCATTTTATAAACCCAATAGGCTACACTTGCTCTTTGCAAGGATGTACCCACACGTGTAAGAGATACTACCTTTGCCTTGTTCTAAAAGCTGTATCATTAAACGTTAATAGTCTCATAGGCTATCCATAAAATTCTGCCTGCGTCATGGGACGCACCACCACCGCTCGCAACACTCCTTCACATTCAGCTTATTGGATTGACTTAGCCCCATGAAACTGATAGTGTAAGGGTATTGACACTCCAACTTAATGGTCTGCTCTTCTGTGCTCTGAGGCAATCAATTTGAGCTGGTGACAAAGACAAATAGGCAGCTGGGAAGAACCACTAGCCAAATTAGGTCTTTTCCTGCTAATTTCTCTTATAAGAGTGGCAAATAACAACCTTGAAATAAAAGTCAGAAGATGTAAAAGAAAAACAGAGATGATTTTTATTGTAGGGGTTTGGAACGTTAGGTGGAAAATGGAAAGAAACGGGAAAGAAGCAGTAGATTAACAGTATTTTGGATGGGGCATTTTACAGTAAACAAACTCTGCCTCGATGATAAGTAATATTAAAGAGCTTTTAAAATTGCCTTCATACAAAAACTTACAGTCAGGTTAATATTTTAAAAGTGAGAAACCATCGCATGCATGGATATGAGAGACAGAGGTGGTTATATGAGAGAGAGAGAGGGAAGAAGGTAGAGACTGCCCGCATAATGAGTTCAATTTCTTTGAGGTTTCAAAATGCCAGGCTCTTTTCTTATATATATCTATCACAGATAAAGGCTTTGGACTCTCTCGGGTTTCCCCCACACACCATTTAATATTAAAGTTCTGTTCAGTACTTCGCTGTGCATGTTTATAATGCTCCTGCAACCGGGGAGTTACAGACAGGCAGAGAACTCAAATGCTCAGCCCATTGTCCCTCCAAATTAAATAAATAAAACCCTTATCTCTCAGCCCTCGTCTTTTGTGCGAGGTAAAGAACTTGGCTGCCTGTGAGGCTGTGGAAAGAAAGAGAAGACCTGCCGACAAAGCTATCTCAATATAAGCCCACTCTGTGCATTGTAGTCTTTCCCCCCCCGCCCCCTCGCTGCTGCAAAGGCACGTTGGCCCTGTGCAACGTGGAGCCCTCGCTAAGCACGAATAAATCGTAAGGCAGATTCGAAGAGCGGCGGCAGCTTTCAAACCAGCTGCTGTGTACTTTGGTGGGCGAGAGGGAAAGAACTTGAAAGAAAGTTCTGAGCAGGATACTTGAAGGCAGATTTTCATACCTTTGCTCACAGTCAATAGCACTTGACTTCTCTGGAAGCCAGTTGCAATTCTTGTTAAGTGAGGTCCAATTCTCTCAGAGCAAGAGGCACAAGAATCTAGGGTTTTACCTTGTTTTGTGGTCTACACTGATGTTACTGTGGTTCACTTCTTATTCTTCAAATACTGCTTTTAGAAAGCAAAGGCTGAGGTCCACACAACTTTCCAACAGCTCACAGATTTGTTTTTCATGCAATTACTGGCTTGTTCAACAAAAATGAAAGCTTCATTATCCCTTTTATCCTTTTATCAAAATACTTAATGAAAATTTAAGAACATTCCTTTCTTGTTGCCTTTATTTCCAATCTTAAGAATAGAAATAAAAATCTGATTTTTTTAGTGTTCAGAGCATTTTTACCTATTTTTCACTGCAGAAGAAAAATCTGTCCTTTGCAGAGCTGCTTGCAGAATAACCACTGAGCATACAGAACAGCGGTGGGATCTACCCTTACTACACGACGTAGTTTGGCAAAAGATGTAGACTGTGCTACTCGTTTCTTCATATAAATAAATATCTCTGTTAGAGAATATTAGCATTGGTTTTCAGGACAAATACTTATAGGTTTCAACAACTTACCAGCCTGAATAGGCATACATTCCTGAATAGAAAGCAAGTGGTAATCCCATAACACTGGCATCATTCCCCGCAAAGGCATTTTTAAAGTGCTGTGTTTCTCCTGCAACATCAACAAAAACAATATTGAAAAAACAAGTTCTTTGGTCACCTACTACTTTAAAACAAATAAATATATCACACCATGGAACATTTAATCACCCAGCAGTTCACTCACTTCAAGTTCTGCCCTTGACCTTCATTTCTGACCCAACCCTCACAGCTGTAATCTGCCAGCAATTGTAAAAGGTTTCATGGCGTCCCTAGTCATGCAATAGCAGAATTTAATCTATTAGAGGCTTTTTCAAAGCATTCGGAGCTTGATGACACTCACTGCACTGTCATCTCTGGCAGTGACTTACTCATCAACACGAAAGAGCAGAATGAGGTCTGTAGTTATTGCTGTGGAAAATTTCACTTGTTTAACATTTTAATCAGAAGGAACATTGCTAGCATTTCACTCTCAAGCAACATTTTTAAAGTAAACAAACCCAATATCTTAAACATTTCTACCACTGAAAAATTTAGTAACTCCCTACCGCATTATAGCCAGTATTATATGAATATTACACTAAGAATTACTTAACTGTAAATGCAAACATGTAAGAGTTGTGTTATGCTCTTATTGATTTACGAGGTGCTCTATGGTTTGTAAGACCTCCCCTACAATACCCCAAATTTTCTGAGAAGCAATGATCCTCCAGAGAAGAAGAGCAGGAAGAAGGAGAATTCATTCAGACTTAAGTTAGCAATGGGTCAAATCCTCTACCCTTTACCAAGCCCTCAGTCAAAATTCCCACTGTGGCCAGAGGAAGGTCCCAGTGGGGAACCAGGGACACTATCTGAGCTACTGAAGGGCAGCAGGTCCCATCCAAAACTGGGTCTGGCCTGCTCCAAAGGTCTAGGAAAAATAGGGTGGACGGGAACAGAGAGAAGTTTTGCACATGAAAGGAGGTGAGGGAAGAGGCATTGCAACCGCCAGCAAGGAAGTGAAAAACATGAAAACAGAAACAGTGAATCAGCAGAGCGCTACACAGGAAAACTTTTATTTCGGAGTCTATTGCTAACCACAGAGAGCTGCCTGTCCCTGAGAAACGGAGCTCACCGCAGAGCCCAACGCTCTGCTGTTGGCTGCGATGGGAGGCTTTGTGCAGCATCATACAAGAGCATCCCCAGGGACAAAGCCAGCAACTGTGGTAATTTCTGTCAGATAAAATCTGCCACCAATTCATTAAAAAGTGCTCTCTGTTCTGACCCTCGGCGCTGAACGGCTCCTTGTGCTTTGTGTAGTTATTGTCTAGCGTTATTGTAACGAGAGCGAGCCGGGGCTTGTCACCGTCTCACACCCGCTGCCGATAGGGCTGTAATGGAAAAGCCTCTTCAGGTAGCGTATGGCAGCGAAAAGAGTTTCTCCGCCAGCATGGCTTTACCCAAACGACTTCCAGAGAGGCAAGGAAAGGCCTGCGCAGCCACGTCCGTGCTGGGTGCTGCTGGGGAGAACAAAGGCCTGTTTTCACACTCCTCACTTATGCAGCAACATTGATAAAGCCTGTGGAGTAATTCTGGCCCTTCAAACACTTCTGCTTTCCTTTCCTACGCCTGGGTTAGCCCCAGACTACTGCCTTTAGCTGTATGCTTTTGGTTTTCACCTGGAAGAAGTAAAGCATGCGTGCAGCATGAGCATCCAGTAGTTACAGACAGGAAACCCACGAAAGCAAGATCTAACTGCAGTTCCTCTTGCCAGTAACAGCACCTTTAACTCCACCACTTACACCACCAAAGTAGTAGACCAGCATCCAAGATACTGCTTCTTTCACAAATTTCCCCAATTCTGAGCCCCTTCCGCCACCACATACCCAGTTCCGAACCAGACTGGCACTAGCCCAGTTAAAGGAGACTTATTCTGCCTGGACCGGGCACGTGCTTTGGGGAGGGCTTGCCCATCTGTCATTAAAACCCATTCTGCCCCTTTCACAAAGTTCACACCAAAGGCAAATTACAGAGAAGAGCAATCCTGTCACTCATTTGAAAACCAAGCCTGATCTGAATAGACTCATTGGCATGCTGAAGGAAATACCAGTTCATCCCAGTGTAGTTCCACTTCTAATCACACGACAGTACCCAAGCTTCAGTTAAACAAGCACAGACTAATTAAGAGATTTTGCTGCTATAAGCATTATTTGGTGGAGGCAGGTGGAGAAAGACTGGGGAGGGTAAAGATAAAAGCACTTTAAAAGCATTTACTTTTCATTTCATACCTTTAATTAGCTGTATAACTCCAGGGACTATAATTATCAGAATTGCTACAAGCTTGCAAAACGTAAGGAAAATCTGAATGCGGGCACTCCAGCTGACACTCGTGCTATTCAGGACCATCACCAGCGCTGCAAGGAGAAAAAGAAAAGTCAGAAAGAAATACTCGTGCCACTGAAATTGCCTCAAAACTCTTTGCCAGCGGAAAGGCCACACACAGCATAGATCCTGATACATTAAAGGAAATACACCCCGATAACCTTCTCCAGCTGCTGGCCTCCCACTTCTGGCGTTCCCCTTCCAGACGCTGCACGAAACGCTTGAGCTGAGCCCCTCTGCCTGACCCACTGTGCAGCCCATCCGTCTCTCCGTTCTCCGCCTGGCTCCCTCCGCACCAAATTACAGCTCCGTTTACCCCGAATCATCAGCTGTTGGTAGACCATGGGCTGGCAGGACCCTGCCTTGGATGAAAGAAATTAATTGCCCAACCCTTGTCATTCCAGATTGCTGTATCAGTGCCAGTTTGAGCAGAGGTTTGCATTTTCAGAAAAAAATAACAATTACTAATCATATTAAATGTTCTCAACCCCAGTAATTTCTGGAAATTTTATTTAGGACAAAGAGGGCCTCATTCTCAAATGTATGATTTACCAAAGTCAACATAAACTCACATCATCATTTAATGAGAATTTTTCACCAGAAGAAAGACCTTAAAGTTCAACACAGTTTTCCAGCTCTGTATTTCGACATATTTCAGAATTGAGGTGTTTTTTTCTAAGTCACAAAGAAATCACTTAGACTTCTGTGAAGTATCACTTGAGATCCAAATACTTATTTTCTGCTTTATTACTTCTGTGTATACCTATACTTGGCAGGAAACAGAAAATCCCAGGGCCTGATTCACTACTCTATTGTCCCAATATTACCCTGACATATCTTCACTTATTTAAATGTTGAAAGATCCCTTTAGGTTGCTGCTGAATATTAGTGTTGATTGAGGCTCCTCCTCGTTTCCTAGGGCTTGATTACCAGGAAGATTAACGACTGTCATTTAAGCAAAATATTTAAAATATTCATTTGACCAACAGTGTTTAAGTTATAAAGAAAATGCAGTGCCATAAACAAGCACTGGCTTATTTCAAGTTTCCTAGAAAGTTGAGGATATCATACTTTTCTTTCCCAGAAGACAAAGCGCAGGCAGGGACCAGGCCACAAGAAAATACCAAGGAAGAGTGTTATGCATAAGAAAGTATCTGCAATTTGGCATCCAGCTTATTCAGAGTTCAAGCTGACCACAGCAACTGTCTGTTACCTTACACAGGTCAGAATAGTTAACGTGAGCATCCTCCCTGCGGAAAATCCTCCTCAATTTCACCTTCCTAACACACATATGGATGGCAAACTAGTGCGAACGCTAACATCAACTCATATGGAAACGCATAACATTCTTTGCTGGCCAGGCACACACAAATCACGAGCCCCAAATCTGTATAAGAGCTACACTGGCTTGAGAGGAAAAAAATGCAGACTGGTATTTTCATGAAGACGTGAAAGACATGAACACAAAGTTTGTGTTAAAACCTTCTCCATCCCCATCTAGAGTTCAAATCAAACAGATGTTTAATCTGAGTCTTTCTAATCAAACAGCAAAAGCAAAACTGACACCGCAAGGACCTCCATTTGATCGGGAAGCTGAAGGAATGCTACATCAGCAGTCAGTCCAGTGCACATCCCTTTAGTTTTGATAGTCCTCTGTACGAGTAAGTCCCATGCAGAGCTCTGCGACTGGTTCAGGTTGTGTCAGCAACTGGACAGTGAAAGGCAATGGAGAAGAGGAGTCATGAAGATAGCTGCTAAAGAGCAGGAAAAGAACATGATAAGTGTGCCAGGATTGAAGAAGGAAATTATGCCTTGGGACTACGGTCATTATTCAACACCTTTCTTCTATGAATAGGGCCTTATGGAGATACTTCAAGAAACTGATTGCAGATGCTTTGATACAGGATCACAGTAAAGATCAGAAGGAAGCAGCAAGTCCGCAGACAAAAGGACAGTGAAAGGAGGACTCACCTCTAACTTTGCTAACTAAAATTCAGGCATCTAGTGTGGCTCCATCCCCAACCAAAAGACAGTTACCTTCAGAGGACGAATAATAAGACCTCTTTCAGATGCGCCTCTCAGATGAGATGAGTTGCCTTCAGGAAATGTCTCTTTCCCTGTTTCTCCACTAACTCAATGGGGAGCATAGACAAATACCTTCAGCTAAACACCTAACTAAAAGCGAGATGAATCTTAACTGAGGAGACTGTGGAGGGAGAACAAAATGGGGTTCGTGAGCAATCAAACACAATGGTAACACCAATCATGTCGCTTTTCACGATCTCTCCTTCCTGCAGCCACAGCTAAGGTGGATAATGAAATCTAATGGAAGAAGTAGCAGTAAGCATTACATTCCAGCCTACTTTTCAAGAAAATATGTACCATTGCCTCAGCAGGAAATCAAGTGCCCTCCTCTAACTTGTCAGGCTTTTAGGGTCAAGGCATTCACACAAAGCAAAAAATACCCCCCATTTGCAGATCCTAATGCGTCAATTAAAACAAAGTCACAGGAGGCACAAAAGCACCCATCAGAGCAGCTTTTGCTACTCCTGCAAGCCAAGAGAAGTCTTAATTTAAACTGTCTGAAAACTGTCGGTGGTAGAGAGCGAGGGCTGTAACATCTACCATCATGGGAAAAAAAAAAAAAAAAAAAAAAACACCATAAAACCAGCAACTAACTATAGACTCACATACACACGACATTTATGCCAATAAAGTTTTGGGCTGGAGTATTTGCCAGCAAGCACTGATAGATCTGTACAGCTGACCTTGGCTTTGAAGAATAATACTGCCTCTAACAGCCATAGCTTGGGGTATTTGAGATTTTTTTGGCAGACCTCCAAAAGAAGGGGGAAATTATACATTATTGCGGCGTAAAATGCCCAAAATACGCATGAATGAGTCTAAAAACTCTAAAAACATGTGCGAGTTGGTAACCTGCTTTCAGTGTCACAGGTTTTAATAGCTCAAACCTGTTTATCTGCTTTCTGATACAGAGGCCAAGTGAAAAAGATTAGAAAAGGCTCAGTTAAGATTGCGTATCTATTCAGGTTACATATTGATAGCACAGTTTGTTACCTTTGCACAAAATAACTTATCCCTTCCTGTTACCAATATATTTAAGCTTACCATTAGTAGAAGAATTAAAAGACACAAATAAAGCAATATATGAATATGGGGTGGGGGGTGGGGGGTGTTGCAATGGTAATAGGACGTTTCTTCATTGGAAGAAACAATAAATATGGAAGGGCCTACCAGTTTTCACTTAGAGAAATGAATTTTTAACTCTTTCTCCTCAAAAGACAGTCTTCAGCATCAGAACAAAGGTAGGTGGCATCCCTTCAGCTTTGTGTCCTGGGGCTGTTGTGTCCAACTCAAGCAAAGTTGGGCATTTAGAAGGCCTCCTCCTCCTCCCCTGTTAGCATTTTCTTCAGCTGTCCTTCCCTATGCTGGGACATATCCAAGTTCTTTCTCCTCTACCTGGTCACTTATTTTCATAAAAATTGTAGTAATTAGATATCTTTGAGATGTCTGCTCCTGTCTCAGGTACACTTACATTAAGTTTAGAGAAGGTTTATGGCAGACTGACAGATAGACTGCCACATGCATATCCAGTATTTGTCTAGGTTTTTCTCCTTGTAGAGATTCATTTAAGAAATAACAAGTGACTTAAAGTTACTTCTAAGTTTGAAAAGAACAGGCAGCCTTTGCTTTGGAGATTCAGAAAGCTGGAGTATCTGAAGAGAACCCTCCACACAAGCATCCTTCTCTCTACTGAGCCACTGAAATGTTTGGACTTTTTGGTTGGTTGGGTTTATTTTTTAAAAAAGAAAATAAATAAAAATGAAATCGCCGTATTGTGGAACAGAAAATTTGTTTCTAACAATTGTTCAAAATTGCTCAGAACAGATGTGATTTCAAGGGGGATTTTGTGCCCAGCACGTGCTTTTTTCCTATAAATAATAAACCAAGCATGAGGTTGGTTTTTTTGGGTTTTTTTTGTTTTTTAAGTTCACCACCTCCAGTAGTTCCATTTTAGCTCTCATCTGATCTACATCTCTGCAGCACCATCATTCCTTTTCTACCGCAGAGGCACTACGGTGGAATGGTGGGGAGCAGAATGGGATGTAGCCCCTCTACAAGAAGTACTTGCTTGCAACTGGTAGAGGAACAACAGCATTTGCCACTCCCTATTATAAATCCTGGCTGCATCCATCTCTGGCAACCTTTTAGTTATAGGCTTAAATTGAAGAAAAGGAGGTTTAGGTGGGGGAAAATAAAAAATATGAGAAAAGCTGTCTTGTGACAAGGATAGAAAAAACTGGGCTACAGTATTAGGTGAGGCTACAGAAACTCCCTCACTACAGGTTTTAAGACTAGTTTAGACAAACATCTGTCAGAAATTGTTTAGACACGCTGATTGTGTTTGGGGGCAGGGGATCACCTGGAGATTTTTCAAAACCTCTTCCTGCCCTTTCTAGTATGATCAGAAACATCAAGGTAAAACTACAGAACGAAGTCTCTCCCAAGGATGGAGTTTAATGGTGCTTCCCACTACCCTTCCCCCTGCGCAATAAAGATAGATACGCAGAGAGCACTCTGTCATCAGGCACAGGAGGCAGAAGGGACCAGGAGTGGATAAGAAGACAAAAGGCACATCAGTTCACTTTCTGATTAACTTAAAATTTTCAGTAGAAGCAAACACTACCTTTGGCACCATTAAATTGGATTATAAGATCTTCAGGGCTCCAGTGTGTCTGTTCAGCTCAACAACACCTTAATCTTACCTATCGCTCTGCCTACATGCACAATACAAAACATTCATAACAATTACCACCACAACAACTAATTCTTACCATACAAGAATAACAGTCATCCATTCTGGAATCCCTGAGCTTAAGTGTAGCATATGATCAAAAACTACTACAAATGAAACTCCACCGTAGACCACACTGCGAAGAACAAAGATAAAGCCCGACACGTCACTGTTTTCCTCAGCATTGTCCCATTCACCATGACAAAGTTTCTACAAGAATCCCTTCTTTCGGTGACACAACAGCTCATCCTACCTGCGCCGTACAGACCCGTGCTCACCATAGGAGCAGCCTGCTGTCAACTCCTCTCCCCCTTTAGGCTGTAATTATTTCAACATAACTCCACCCCCCCTGCAATGCTACTTCGTTGTTTAATTACTTTGTGAAGCCCTGGATTATCACACAGATTTTCAATTAAATTAAAAGCAATAAAAACCTATTTCAAATTGTTCACTTATTGTGCTTGAATCACATGCACTTAACAAAATGCTTTGATGGAGTCTCTACTTAACATTCCTTCTGTCTCAGTGACCTTGAAGTTACTGAACATCTGTTTCACCCTTATCTTGCACTGAAATATTTTAGACAGATGTAGCTATAAAAAGTCATTGACCTCAAAATTCAAGCCCTTAATTCAATTATTCCTATGAAACCTATAGTTTGTGCATAATTAAGTTAGAAAGAAATGCGGTCACATACTGATTTTTTTAACGTTCCTGGCAGAAGGGAACTCTTATCAAGAGAGCTCCTACAAAAAGCCACAGTAACCTGGAGACTAGAAATTTCAATGTCAATTGAACTCCCTACCCCAAAGAAAGAAAAAGTCATCTGAACCTATTATTGTGCAAAACTGAAGGGGTCTCCTGTGTGCCTTTGATCATTTTGCATGTCTTAATTCCTTTTTCTGGTCCTTTTGTTTCTGATACATGCCCTGACCAAATTGAAAGGAACAATCTGTTACTAATTACTCAAGTCTACTCTGCACTCTCCTCCCAGCACAGCTGAATGCGAATGTGTGCGCAGGTGTGCAAGGAGCATCATCACCAGCGACCAGACAGAGCTGGAAACGAGCCTCTAGTGCTGCAAGCACACGGCTCCAGAGTCCCATTCGCACCAGGATTTGTGCCTTCCCATTCCGTGCAGCCTCCCACACCGGCCCTGTAAAGCTCCTGGTCTCAGGGTAGCCTCTCTCCTTCCACCAGCAATTATTGGTTCTCTGTAGCCCTACCTGGTCCCTTTCACACTAATTGCAAAGTTAGCAAGAGTAGGGGCAAGCTGCTGGTAACAGACGTGCGTTTTCACCGAGCTGTACACGCTGCTCCCAGGGTCATCGGTTGGGTTCCTGCTTCCTGAACCGCAAGTGCCTCAATAAGTTTTATTGCTACGAAGGACAGAGCGGGACTGGGGAAAATGATCTCATGTTGCCTGTGCTCCACTCAAGAGAACTACATTTCTTCATGGCATCATACTTGGCACTCGATTGCCTCCTAAAACAGAGGTAGAGCAAAGCACTTAAAATCAGGTAATCATTCTTCCATATCTCTGGCACTGGCTCACCATCTCTTAGGGACTGAAATTGCTTCCACAAAAGTAATGAGAGTTCTGCTATTAATTCAAGTGGCAACAGAATCAGCCTTGGCAATAGATTTTTCCCTGCCATTAATAAAGTCTGCTATTCTTTTTACTGCTGCGTATGTTCACAAACACACATACCCAGGCAAAAAGTCACGCTGATGCCCTTGGCATTGGATGCACTGTCATTTCGTAATGATTCACATCAAATGACTACCTGTTCAGTGTGTGATTACGCTTTTTCTTTTTTCCAATTTACATCATCTTTAGCCTTCCCTGAAACCTAAAATTGGATACTTACTGATGCCAACAGCTGTAATAAGTTTAATCGCAAGTTCTGGGATTTCACACTGCATAAAGAAAGGTTCCAAAATGTAACGTCCAAATGCCAACGATATCACTGCTGTGGCAGCAGGGCTAGAGTAAAAACAACAACAAAAATCACAAAATTAATCTGCAATAGTACATAGAGAATATTCTTATGGGATCATGCTGTAACTTTACTACCACAGAACTGTTAACCATACTTAATTTTGGTGCCTGCTTGTAGCTATGCCACCAGGCACCACGGTTTCTGAACGTAACAGAAAATCAAAAGCAGTTTTAGCTTTGCTCAGTGGTTCTGGTCTTGACAGGAACACCTCTTACCAGGATTGCTCTTACAACTTCCATGTTGTGAAGCAGACGTAAACAGAAAGGAAAGGTACCAATAGAAATCTTTGTTCACTTGCTTGAAGTGAACGTGGCCAGAATTCGGTTACCTTGACTAGAAGTAGCTGGGGACTAAATTTCAGTGGCCAGGCATATCTCACCCCTCAGAGAAACAAATTAATTTCAATCAAGTTGAGAATTCTGCTTTACTAAGTATCCAAAACCTACCCAAGTCTGTTATTAAAATCTAAAAATGAAAAATGAATTAAATGGGATTTCCTAAAATTCAAACAGAACTTGTGTCTTTTATTGACTAACAATTTCCCAGCACTGCAAGTGAGAGCAAAAATCCTCAAAGTACGGAAAGCACCTACCATGAAAAAGAGAAATGCACAGAAAGGCATGCATGCAGTTGTTGCGTGTACAAATTTGAAATACTCATAATATTCATACAGCCTTTCTCTTTGAGACAAGTTAAATGTTTGCCAGAAGCCTTAGCACTGACACATATTAGCAGTAAATTGCCCTGTGCCTGGGATCAGACCCTGTCTGCATATTACAGTTCCAGTGGTCTGCTCACGTTTGGTTTGGGAGGACACTTTCACCCTTCTCAAAACAACTGGTGGCATCTGTGCTTCATCTCACGCTCACACACAGGAAGGACAAAAGGACATATGATTCTACCTCAAAGGATTTTTGAGTTAAACAAGAGTTCATGCAAATTCCTTGGGAAAAAAAAAGCTATAGCATGTAATAAAACACAAGGCCTCTTCTTACACATTTTTAATAAAAATATAGTTGCTAAAAATGCTACGGAACAGTGTAAGCTGTTGTTGTTATTCTCCATTGAACAATAAGGGGATTTTCCACAAGAGACTTTCACCCTTGAAACAAAACCCACTTTCTTAGCGTTATGACTCAACCAAAATGTCACATGTTGCGTTGGACCCAACTGCAGAGCAGCAAAGAACAGAAGTATCTTCCTTGGAAAGTTTCTGTGTGGACAAGTGAGGGCTGCTGCTTGTGCGTCCCTCGCGCGCGAGGGCTGTTCCTTTCATCAGCCAACAACTGGCTTTGCAACCTTTGCCTTCGCTCCGGGACCAAATGTCCTCTGCGCTGGATTTACACAGACATTTACAGACTTTACCTCCATGCAATATTTTTAATTTACATAAGATCATCACCAGGCTTCTGGCTTTTAAAAACTGCAGCCTGCCAAAAGTAGTTTGAAGTGTCCTAGATCAGATGAAAGATCAGATCTTTGTGCCTTCCCAGACTTTTTTCCTCAGTCCCAGCTCCTTTTTCCAGAACTTGGATTTTTCCCTCTCATTTTAAGAAAGGTCTTTTTAAAGAGGCAGTTGTTATCCACACCATTATGTTTTTAAAAACGTAACTCCTAAATTACACCTCTAAAATAGCTGTGTCTCCCACGTTCCCCTGTTTGGGGGGCACGTTGCTGGCAGTGTAGCCGATCAATGGCGGTGGAAGCTGAAGGAATGAGGAATTGATTGCAGCCAATTCCTTTTGACTGCAATCCTAAAGAGGGACTGGCAGGCCCCTGCACACAGCTGTGCGCTCAGGAGCGGACAGAAAGCACATTAGCAGCTTCCACTGAAGGGCAAGGAGCACAAAAAGCCACCAGGAAAGGAGCAGGTACCCTGCCCAGGTGAGTCGGGCACTTGGCAGCGGCACTCTCACCCAACACGTGTTCAGCAAACACTGTAGTGAAGCTCTATAAACAATGCATTCACACAGTCGTCTTCACTTGCTTGAAAACTGGTGCTTTTTTTTTTTTTTTTTTTTAAAAAAGATAACGTAATATACCTGCAACCTGACTTTTGGGGAGAAAAAGAGTTCCTACTCGTACTGGATGAGGAGCAGTGCAGTGTCAGGCACATCTAAGCAGCAGATGATGCTGGCACAGTTTAATCAGTATGTGGGCAGAGTTTAAGTGTGTCCTAGACTGTAAAATAGTTGCTGAAAAGATACACAAGAGCAGGAAATGTTTATTTTGATTGCGGCTGCTCCACCAGCCCGTGGGTGTGATAACCCTGCAATCTTTCAGAGGCAAAAACGGCTTAGCTGAGAAGCGTGTGTGCCACTTCATCTACTGCAAAAAACCTAGATACATATTAGGTGTCAACTGCTTTGATGGCAGCAGCCAATTAGTTTACCAACGCAGGAGTCAGATATAAAACTCTACACGGAGTTTCGGCAGCGCCGCTCTGATCCTCGCAAGTTATAACAAGTACGCCTCCCTTGCTGCCTCTCAGATTTGATGATTAAAGAATCCACTGATGTTCCTTCCAATGCAAGATGATTATTTTCTGGGTGTGGGGCAGATGACGATGACTAAGAGTGTTTTCACGACACTCCTGGGACACTGTCATATGTAAAAAAATAATAATTTTGTGAGGAGAGGAATTTATGAAGCCTGGTTTCTTCTGGGTATTTGTGCCTAGGGTAATAAGGTCCCCCACGCCTGGTAAGGTGCAGGTTAAGAGGGATTTCCAACACTACTCTCTTTTATTGAGTCTCTGATGTGCTATGTTCGCAGCAAAAACATAGGTCTGTTTCTTCTGTCTGCTTTTCTTTTTTGGCAAAACTAAGGTTAAGGCATCTGCTCTTTCATCACGTTTGATGGAAATTATGCAGTTAATTCAAAGGTTACATATGGGGGGGCAGGATGTAAGGTACCATCTGACACGCACAATGATTTCCTCCGGAAACAAGATAAGAATTTATGGATTCATAATGACTCAGCACTGTCAGTGCTTTTAAACTCAACAGTCTATGCTAGAACTTGTCAATATTATGTAAACATAGCTGTGCTTTGAAAAAAGGTTTCTGCTTTTGTGACTAATTTGCTGATTGCAGAAGAGAGGGGAAAGGAGTGCTAACCAGCCTCAGGCAGGAACGGAGCATTCCCAACGTCACTTTGCATAAATAAGTTGCCCTGTTCTACATGTAACAAGCTCTCCAGCCTCAGCAATACCGTAAAAAAAAAATATTAAAAAACTCAAAGGGCCACCTTTGAGTTGGATACAAAGATCCTTTTATGTTAAGAAAATTTATTTGATATGATTTGACATCTTCATATTATAATTCACCTAAACAACGTCAAGGGCTGCAGGAGTCACAGGCTCACACACCAAAACAACACTTGGACATTTTAGATAGGTAAAG
Source organism: Aramus guarauna (assembly GCA_013400195.1). Classification (NCBI taxonomy): domain Eukaryota; kingdom Metazoa; phylum Chordata; class Aves; order Gruiformes; family Aramidae; genus Aramus; species Aramus guarauna. The sequence continues at coordinate 257,601 of VXBL01008311.1, read as the reverse complement.
ACTTAATGTTGCTTTATATGGCCAGTTAGTGCATTTCATAGTAATCAAGAGTTAAGTTCTCCAACATCCCACAAAAATTGGGGACCTAAATTGCCATATGAAGAATACATGGTGCCCCCAAATCTGAAAATTACTGGGCAAAAGCTTGACCAGGAGTTATTTCTGTATCACGGACAACAGCAACTGCTCCAAAAGCTCATGCCAAGATGGAAAAAATGTAAAAGTGACTTCCCTCTTCCACTCTACTATATATAGACGTGGCTATTAGCTTTATTAGTGACATTAATGGATACAGTAAGCTTAGAAAAATCAAAGCAAGTAGCTAAATTGGTGTGGCAGATCGTTTTCTTAGAAATTTGTTTCTCCCCATACACACCCATGTCTTCTTGAACATTTCAGTGCTGAAGAGCAAAATAGCATTGCTAAATTCTCTGAAGCAACCATACTAAAAGAACACAGCTCATTGATCATGATATATTTCATTTGCTTTACCCGTCATGTATTGGAGACTTTTCTTTATGACCAAAAAGCCTATTGCTATCAGAAAAGAAACCCAGAAAAGCCATGATACACTTACCGAATGATGAGCAATTCAACCCAGACTCTCACAAAAGCAGGTAGTGGGCCAAAGGCCTCCAGGATATAGGTGTAGTGACCACCAGATTTCTTAATGCATGTTCCTAGTTCAGCATAGCAGAGGGCACCTGTGAGAATTAAACTGTGGCATCACGAGAGATATCCAGAAATACCTTTCAAAACATTTATAGGTTAAACAATGGAGCTGCTGTGGTATCACACAGCTACTTTTGATTATTTTTTTTTCCCCCCAAGTAATTTTGTAAGTTTTAATTCATTCAGCTAGCCTTGCAGTTAACCAAACTGTACATATATCCGGTTACATTTATGCGTAAAGCCACTGAATAAACTCTCTGATATCAACACGTTTCATTACTCATCCGTATCTCGTGAAGAGGGACAACAAAACCCTGTGTCACGCCAGCTACCGCAGCCAGCCTGACTGCACCGCTCCGTGAAAGCCTTCTGATGCATTTGCTTGGTATTAAATGATGATCGGCTCCTTTCAGCCTTAGAGATGCCTGGCTCAGCCTCTGAAGAAACCCCTGAAAATTGTATTACCTCTCTTCAGCCACAGGCAAAGCAATCGACTGGCCAAAATTTGGCAGCGGGAATTGCAGATAAAGAATTTTCCTCAATAGCACTCCCACCATCTTGTACACAAAACGCAGGGGATCACTTAGCCCTGACTTGTCAACACTGGTGCAGTGTTGTCGTGTACTACTAATGTGATAGTTCATTTCTGCATTTCCTTAAATACAGACCACTTCACGTTTTCATAGCAGGAGGCTTATTTCATCCTTTGGTGCGTTTACGCTGACTAAAATAAAACCCAAATCATCACCACATTGCCGCATTAGTTCACGCAGAAGTGGTTCAGGCCCCTTCGGAGCAAGTTCCGGCGGCATTCCCAGCAAGCAGCAGCTCTCAGAGAGCTCGCCGAGGCTGCCGCCGGACAACGCGTGGCCTCTGCCATTACGGAGCAGGCAACAGCACGCTGCAACTACGATGACCTGCATGAAGCCTTCTCCACCCATGCACCACCTGCTGCTGTTGCTTAATTAGCCATCACCCGGTCACAAAGCCAATGGGTTCTCAGCTCCACGGTGGACCACATGAGTGGAGAAGTGTGCGTGTGGAGAAGGCAGCCCTTTTGGAAGAGTCTGAGAAACCAGATGAAAACAGTGCTAAAGTTTGTAACCACCGCATCTCATAGAGTTCAGATCAGCAACATCTATGAACTCATTTTGGCTCCTGTTCCCTGCATGCTTTTATGCTGCAGCACTTTAAGAGGAAAACTACGGTTGTCAAAACCACATAACATGTACAGTCCCACTAAAGCTGTACCACGTTATGGCAGATTCCATCCTTGTTCATTCGCTTTGTTTGGGGCTTTGCAAAAATGTGGCAGCTTTTATCTCCTGTTCTTCAGCTTACCTGAAAATGTGCTTAAAGGAATTCTTACAGCCACATTAAAAAAAGCTATTGATGAGTTTTCTCTTGCCGGCTTCTTCTGTTGAGGTTCAGGATGAAATGAAATGGGGTTTCGATACATGTTATACATGCAGCCTCAGCAAGGCCTGAAGTGATATTTGCATGTGATTTTACTATAATTAAGCCATGCAGGGAATTAAAAACACCCATAGCGTAAAAAATATGAAAAAATAATAACTGTAACAGGTTCATTCAGAGAAAGAGATATATTTTGCTGGGCCAAGTTACACGGTTCTTCGTATCTTGAGATCTGAAAAATGACCTAGAAAATCCATCTGATAAAAGACAGGGGTTTTTTGTACAGCCTTTACTTCACCACCAGAAAACTATTTGTATTAAAATTAAAGCCAAAAATTTAATGCTTAAGCAAATTCTGCTTTGACTAAATCTAAAGACCAAGGTCTTCTGACAGGGTTACAAATGTTATCTGAGGTCTTTCTTCACAGAGGAATTTTGCTTATAGGCAGGACTTCCACATTTGTACAACAGATTACGCTCTGCATTGTACCAAGACATTTAACATTTGACCAAAACGGCTCCTAACTTGCTTGCACTCTCTGTTTGGCTTGGGTGGGCTCAGCCTGTAAACAGTCCGTGTTTCTTTTAAGCTCAGAGCCAATTTACACAGGGTGGCATTTGCCTGTTCCACCTATTAAGCAGACACGTGTTAGTCCGTGTTTGTCCTCTTTACCTCCTGCCAGAAAACAAGTCGTTTCTGGTTTAAATAAAGCAAATATTCATGTTAGTTCTTCAGCTTCTTTGAGATTAACTCATTAAGTAGGTCAATGGACCCTCTGTCCCGCAGAGGCCAGGGTGGGGTTTTCCACTCTGAATGGGGGCTTTGTGTACGGAACAAATAAACTGGCATTCTTTGGAATTTCATTCTCTTCAAAAATACACAAAATTAGTAAAAACTGTCACGACAGGCAGGCCAGCAATAAAACTCGCGTTACAAATTTGTTTCCATCACACTGTTTTTAGCAGCTCAGTCTTTCAAAGCAACATCATGGGTGAGGCACGAAGTAAAAAGCAGTGGTACAAGACCGGGGAGAGAAGTTATTAGTGTTATTATTATTTTTCTCCCTTTCATGCCAATACAGCTTACCTCCGGTGGGAATTATTCCTCTCAGATCTTGCTCTAGCCTCTGGAGAAGTAAGGCTAGAGCTGTCTAAACATTTTGCCGGTGTCTGAGCTGAGCGACCCGCATCCCCGACTGCCGGGGGCCTTACAAGCAAACCCCTCTAGCCAGAAGAAAAACATTATACATACAGCACATTGTGTGGCATGAAATGGACATTTACTTCTCCTGTTCCTTTAGGGACCCGTAAGAAACAATAATTCATGCTTCCAATCTTTACCGATCAGGCGCCGGGGGGCCAGGGGTTGCATACCTCTGCGCCCTCCGCACAACCTATCACGCAGCAAAACCCTTCTGTAGCCCTATTGGTCCTCAAGCTCCAGCCTGTGCCTTGCTATCCAATGGCAAAATCAGACAAATAATAGCAATAATCCACTGGCCGCCCCTCTGGACCAATTAGAAACTTTTAAGGGACTTACCGAAGAGCGAGAGGATGCCACACACTGTCCAGACAGTCAAGGACATGCCCACGCTGCCCGTGTTCTTCAGGATGCCTTTGGGAGAGATGAAGATGCCGGCTCCAATGATAGTGCCAATTATGATGGATATCCCCCTCAAAAGTGTCACTTTCTTCTTCAGCACAACTTTTCCCTCCTGGGCTGGCTGTCCGCTGTCCATAGAGGGCAACCTGCCATTAGCTTGCCCCTGCAAGTAGCTTCCATTAGAGACGGTGGTTACAGCAGCTTTCCTAAACATGCTCCAGTGCCCCCAGCACACCAACAGCAAGCACAGGCAGACAATTTTGCAGCAGAAACTCAAGGTTTTGTTGTTTGTTTTTTTTCCTCTCTGTGTAGCCAACTACTTAGTCTCTGCCCTCTCTTATCTTTCCAGCTGCTCCTACACACAGGTAGCAAGCTCCTACAGTGTACGTGAGCCTTTCCCGCGATCCGAGCGCTGCTCAGGAACACCTGCGCTTTCACACTGCGAGCTGGTACTGCCCTATCATTGGAAACCAGCTCAGCTTCCGCGTGGACTTGTATTTAAGCTCTTGTCATACCAAGTTACTCCAGCTGAATGATGATGCAAATTCTCCAGGTTTGCATCAGCCATTTGAGAAACCTCTGGCATTACTCAGCATTTCTCTCTCTCTTTTTTTTTTTTTTTTTTTTTTTTCCCCTTTTTTTTTTCTCCCCTCTTTTCTTTTTAAACGGTAGGGGCATGTTGCACAACTGACCTGAGGGTGGTGGGAAGAACACAAAGCGCTTGCAAGGAAAGCGAGCCAATCAAGCTAAGCACATCACCCTCGACACCCCGAGACACACTCCCAAATTTTTTTAAAGGAACTTGGAGACAGAAACAAAAGCCTGCCTAAACACAAAGCTCGTCAGAGCGCAAGGGGAAAAGAAATCAAACAGCATACGTCACCCCTGGGTCTAATCCAATTTATTTCTTGAAAAACTCGTCTTAACGAAAGTTAAGTTTGCCGGGCAAACTTCTTGTGTCACAGTTGATCAGCCTCTCTCACCTCTATGTTACTTATCTGGAAATCTCTATAAGGACCTGTACCTACCTCAAGGATATATACAACCTCTTTGTTACCCTGAGTTGCCTAGCAACACACCCAAATCAGCCTAATGAAAACCCGGGGTTATTTCCACACAACAGTCATTTTCATACATGCAGCGTGTTTCTGGGACGTCAGTCAGCAACGCCGCAATGACACTTCCTCTTAAGAAATACTCTGAACGTTTACAGCCACCTCGCGTGTGGGATCCGGCGGGAGGAGGACAACACCCCAGAGCACGGGATCTCCAGCGGATCAGGAGTCAGAAAGGGATTTTTGTGTTATCCTAGAGCTTTCCCGACCAAACAGGTAATCAGATGCATAAATACTTTTGTTTCATGACCTGGTCATTCAAATTCAAACCTGAGAAATGAAACTGTTAAAGAGAGGAGCATTCTCATAAAACAGAGCAAAAATCAATAGCCTTCAAGCACTTGTAAACTGATCAGGGGACAGCCTGTGCGATATATGCCAAAGGGGAAAAATCCCTCGTAGCGGAACTGTTGCAGCTGCTCGTGGCTTCAGATTAGATCAGTGCAAAGAGAAATGATTACTGCAGTTACTGCTTTTACAGTTACTGCTTAACGAGGACCTAGGATGGGGGGGTTGGGGGGGGGAGATAGCCGTTAAAACATTTTCTCATTTGAAGAGCAGGCACTGAGCTCAGAGCACTACCGTGCTTTCAGATTTATGTGAGAAAGATGAGATCCTAGAGTACCCACACACTGCAGCTCTAAAACTTCAGTGTTTTTAAAGCCTCATATTTTCAGTTATAACTCATCTGTAATTATTTGCACTGAGATAAAAGAAGGCATTTCAAAAAAAAAAGCTTATCTGGTTTAAATGCACGCAGGTAAAACCAATGTGAATGTAGCTTTTGGCTACACACTGGCAGTGCTTGCCTATTTTCCAAACACATCCTACTTCTCCCTCCACCTGCTGAAGTGTGCAGCAGCTGGTCTCTCACCGCCCAGCTCACGCTCCCGTTGTCACCGCACCGTGTGCCCAACTTTTCGGGGAAGCGATGCCCCTCCAGCGCGTCCCATAGGCACCTGCAGAGACGACCGTCTTGCGAGCAGGACTTCCTCCGGTCACGGCGCGACCCAACCCAAGCCAATTTGCACGGCACCGGTTATGTGCAAAGCCACAAGCAGGCGGTGTGCTGCGCAGAATTGTCTTCCCCGACGTACGTTTCATAGGCTGCCCCCCGATAAGATTATAAATGCCTGAAGTAAGTAACTAGATCAAAATCAAACCAGGAAAAAACATTAACCGCAGAACTGGGTTGGGTTGATGACCTTTATTTTAATTTTCAAAGGCCGTTTAATGAAGAAGCACATGACATCTTAAAACATCTAATACTTTAAGGTAATCATTCTTAACTAACGCTTACCCTTTATTTATACAGGAAGATGGTTCCAAGATCAAACCAAAAGCTCGCTAACCTCCCAAACGATCCCGAGGCAGTTCCCAGCAATCCAGCTGTCTGCATCAGCTATTCAGTAAAAAACACTGAACAGTATAATGGCTTTCAAATTTCATTTGTCCACTAGCCAGAAGAATGCATGTTTGCCCGTTGGACGTAGCTATTAATGCTCTCCCACGCAGGGAAAAGGGTGCTTGCTTCTTCTGTGGTGTAGGGATAACATGCACGCAAAGCTTAGGACCACGTGAAATTCCCAATGAAATTTCTAAGGTGGGAGCTAAGGAAGTTTGGATACAGAAAACTCTGTTTCCTGAATACTGGCAGCTTGCTACTGATCACACTATTTGTAGCCTTCCCGGTGAGCACTGTTGCGTACATGGCTTCTCAATGCCATCCACTAAAAATAAACAAAAAAATAGGAGCGCTGTTTCCTCCTTTGAATTCAAGCCTTACTTCCAATTATCAGTTCCCCTCCGGATAGGGAATACTTATTTGGTTTTGGAGACTTATTTGTTATATTCTGGAAATTTCATGAGAATTCCATCACCTAAGCCCAGTCCCGAGGAGGGCACGAAGCTGGAAAAGGCTCATTACTGTCTGCTGCCCCCCATTATACCATGTACTCACAAAATCCGTTCCGATCATTTGTAGCCCCACCAGCCACTTTTGTCTGAATTATTCATCACAGAGCAAGGACCGTGGTATCACTACACAACCGCAACACACAACGCTCACTGTCTTTTCAGAGAGCTCTTCTGAAAGCACAGGGCTTAACCTGTCCAACACTCAGAACAGCCCCGTTCTTCCATAAAAATCCACTCTGAAAACAGAACAAAAACGTATAAGGTGCTATTTTCTTAGACCGATGAAATTATTTGAAGCAATGTTTCTAAAACCAGTGCTCTGAAAATAAACCTTCACCCTTTAATGGCAGCTGGCATTGTACACAGCCTTTTATTGTTTCTCTCTGCTTGGTTTCTGATTTTTTTTTTTTCCTCAATTCATAGACATTTTCTCCCAAACAAACATTTGAAAGCATAACTGAGATCATCGCTGTGACACGGTTTCCTTTTGAACCTCACCATAAGCCCAGAACTACCTATCCATGTCCGTTTCAAACAGAAATCTTTACCCCCCACGAGTCCTCCCTGACCGAGCCCTGCCCAGAGCTAACCCACTAGCCGAAGGTGCTGGCTCCCCGTGCCGGTTGCCCGCTGCCATCGGGACTGGGCCCTTTCACGCCGTGTGTAACGTAACCTGTCAGCTGCACCACACCGCTCCAGCAAGTTCAATTCTCGAGCGTCACAGGGAGTAATGATACTGCAGCATTTCACAGGCTGAACGTGCCTGAGACGAGGGCACCCCTGCTTTTCACACAGCTTTCCCGACTGTCAATGCCTGGGCACAGCTGTACCTCTGACTCCAAAGAAGCTGCAATTTTGATATTTCCCCTGGGGAACGCTACGAAACACGCACAACATTCCCCTTTACGGGAACACTACAACACACACAGCAAAGTGAAGGACCTAAAATTCAAGCCTGGACTTGAGTTGCTGCTTCTCAAGCCCACAAAACCTCCTTAATTTCTAGGTGTAGCAAGCATACCTTTACAATCCTTCCAGGCATTTGTATATCAGCTTACTGCATCGAGCAAATCCAAAGAGTCACAAGCCAAGCCTCCAGGCCACACATTGCCAGCCACACTGGCTGGAGACACGGGAATAAAAAAGGAAGTATATCAAGACTGAAGAGGCGAGGAAAGCCCCAAACTCTTTTGTGTGGGTGGCATGGTATGAAAAAGTTGCTTAGAAAACTGAGCTGAGACTTCGCTGTATAATGCCGAGCTGTTTGAGAGTCTCGGAAAGCAGCCCTGTAGGAAGGCAGCAGTCTGGTTTCAAATGTCAAAGGAGGGCAAAATACCTAAAAGTATTTCTTTCATGATAATCTAGCACTGCAAAGTTTAGACTGAAGATTTTCGGCTCCTTTGGTAGTGTTGAGAAATAGTTTAACTAGCGTTGGGGAGGGAATAATTAAGCAATGCAAGAACTAAAGTGTCATCGGGAATTAAGTGAGAATAGTATCATCATGGAGTATAAAAAAATCTTGGTAGATTGGGACAGGTTTTTAAGTTATAATGCAAACCTAGAACTGTGAGAAGGCTAAAACAATTTGTTATTGTCTCTGCTACAGGTCAAATCTTTAGTTAAAAATAGAATTACTGAGAATGTTGGAGGGAGTGTTATTTTGTAGTCAGAGACTCAGAAATTACTTGCTTAATTATTTTGCATTCCACTTTGTGCCGGATACAAGGAAAATATTTAGAAGAAAAACAAAAAAAAAAACAAAAAAAAAAAAAGAGAAGGAATGAAATACACATCCACCTCAGAGGCTTTAAAAATAAAACAAAGTCCTATAAGAAATCCAAAAGCAATTCAAATATTATTTCTTGTATTTTCAGTAAAAACCTTCCAACAACATGCCTACACAGTCAGCAAATAGAAATTGAGTTCCAAGAAGACTACAGACGATAGCAGTTTAGAAGGCAAATACTTCTGAAAGTTTCCCTGTCTCAAATTTGCTGATAGCTGCCAGTCAATTTTTAGCTAGAAAAGAAAAAAAAAAAGGGGGGGGGATTTCAGAAATCCCTCCTATTTTCTCACTATTAAAGCTTTATTTCAAAAGGCATGATGATTTTGGCTGAACAGTTTCACATCTTAATGATTTTTTTTTTTTTCCTCCTCAAGCGGGCAAGAACCATTAGCGCTCGGTACGAAGCAAGAAAGGTCCACATGAGACAAAGCCAATTCTTACTGAAGCCCTGTGTATGTGAAAACATCATTGTGTTTTATACCATTTCATTTTTCATATTCAGGATATATGCAATTAAAACCTAAGCAATGCTGTACATCAATATTTTTCTCGAGTTTTCTGTGTTTGCATTTCCCATCAGCAGAATGAGACAATTTTGAGACTCACGATGTTACTGTTCCTCAGCTTTTAGATGCAGACATTGAGATAGCCCACGGCTTTCAAGAAATCAAGACCTCAGGGTAAATTTCCGTCAAAACTGCAAGTGCCAGATACCTGGCACAATGGCAAGATTGCTGTCGGCTTCAGGGAGTCAGGATTTTACTTGAGCTGTCTCAGGCTAGGCTGGGCATGTGAACAGAATTAATCAGCGCTTCTGAAAAAAATTAGGATTCCTCAAAAAATCAAGATAGAGATAGAATTAGCAGCGAGAACGTTTTCTTTCCTAGCTCATTTCTCCATTTTCCTTTTCCTGACAAGAATTCTTCACACTAGACAAAACGCTTTCAATGTGAAGAAATCATAAAACAGCTCCCTATATTATCAGATTTAGGCTTGGCTATTTAATTACTCCCTATTTGCTTTTATTGTATTTTTCATACAATTTATACAGCATCATGTATACAAGAAACAGGATCCTGGGTCATTTGCCTTACTCCTCTATTTGGCCAGGCACTCTGCTTTCTGTGATTCACGTTTTTCCGCTATGAATGAAATCTTTCTTGTTTTAAAAGGGTTAATGATATTTATCCAAATTCACAAGTGTGACAGATTCAGACACTGAATTCTGTTACCAAACTAATCTATCCAAAATCTTGGAAAGGGGAATTTCAAGAACTTACGCAAAGTTTAAATTTACTGACCACTCTATGGGGAAATCTCTCAGATCACTTGTCTTAATCTGAACTCCAGTTCCTTATTCTCACCCTTAACAGAAGGTCACCCTTCTTTCCCGTCAGGTTTAGCGAGCTCATTCCCCTCCTGTTGCATACAACTTCGACTAGATGGAGCATACATTCACAGTTATTTGATTTTTCTGAAACAGAAACCCACGCTCTTACCCAAGAATAATTGTGATGGGATTTTTAGTTCCCTTCTCATTCCTCTCTCAATTGCCAGATGCAGCAATAGCTGCATCTATAGATTTCTCTTTTGGTTCATTTAATGTAGCTTTTTGTCTGGAGACCAAACAAGTCTTGGCTGTGGCCTCTTGCAGGTCACGAGCGCAATAAGGTCGGGCTCCAGTCAATACACTGCCAGGTGGTTAGGGCTTCTTTAGCACCAGCAGCAACGGCACAACGTGTGCATCGAGACGGACGGACAGAAGCATCTCAATTAAGGGTTGAAGCAATGACAGAGTTTACCACAAGAAGGGATTAAACTGCAGAAAAGTAAAAGCACATACGCGCAGAAATGCCTCACCGGCGATTGGTGGTCAATCATTCATACTGTCATCGTAATTTAGCATTGAAATGCAGCCTATGGATCCTACAGGGAATCATTTTATTGGCATCTAAATGCGCGTACTATGTCTTCTTGAAGTATTAAAAACTCCATCAGAAAGGGCACTCGTTTGGAGCACCGCCAAGGCACTTGTACCTGTGCAGCTCCATATATTATTCCCACATTTCAATAGAGAGAAGCATCTTAGTGCTGAGGTCAGCCTCTGCCGCTTCTTTGAAAGCAAAGTTCCTCTTTTCCACATTCACAATATATTCTCCAGAGACACTGTCTATTCAAGCGTAGTAATTTTATCATGTTTTGTGACATTTAGTAAGAAGATTATGAAGCCAATGTACAGCAGCTGCATGGGCGAGAGGAGAGTCTCTCTTGTCTACTCTAGACTTTAAAATTTTGTGCAAAACAGCTACCCTGTCAAAAATCTGCCCTCTTCCCCCTCACCACATTTGCAGGGAGATACAGGTTATCCAGAGCCAGGACAGCAAAAAGTAGAGACATGGATTTTTAAGTACGTTTCAAATTCATGCTTCACGTATAAGCTTACAAAGAGCCAACAGCTCAAGCCCCTCTGTGTATAACGCACCAATTCTGGGCTTTTCCCATCCCTCTCACATTTAATCTAGTCCAAGAATTAAGAGAGAAAGCTCTTCTACCAAATGCCTCCGCTTTTATCGTAGGCTCTTTTACCACAAAATGGACGCTAGCGACAGTGGTTTATTCTTTGGTAGTATCTTGCTAGCACTTCAAGGAGGAGTTGAGAGGACTCTGTAACAGCACACTTTGAGGACTCCTGTCTTAAAATAAATTGATATAACCAGTATTACTCACACTTTTCCAGGCCCCTCACTGTAGGGAGGGCAGCAGAGAGGGGTTCAATGGGACAAAAGACTCCCACTCCTCTCTCACACATACGCTGCTGGAATTTGGAGCCAATACATAGAATGGAAAACGTATATAGTCAGCTGTCTCTGTAGCAAAAGCAAATCCTGCCCACTGCATAACCTGTCACACACAGAAGAGACTTTCTCCTTAAGTTTACAATCCTGAGTGTCTAGGTATCTCCATTCCAGGGTACCCCAGCAGCTTTATAAGTCAAAGTACAAATTATACTTGGGTAAAAACTGTACATGAAGTTAACTGTGTGATTTTCAATGAGCATAATACCTCCCTGTACAAGGTACTCCTCCTGCATACAGAAGGCTCAAAGAGGGAGTACAGAAAGATGCTGCACTGTAAATCACCTGCACACTTATCAGAGAATAGGTCAAAGTACCACAGAAATTTAAGTTGGGGGAAACTTGACCCGCTCCTGTATCAATTTCTATTCAAGTTACACAATGCAGGCTTTTATTTGTTCTTAATTTAAACAAAAAATTGGACTAAATGTTTATTTGGACAGGAGTGTAGTCTAAGCAGAGAGATCATGCTAATCAACTGAGTATATTTTTTATTAATAATTAATTAACTTCAATTTATTAAACCCTTTCAGAGAAACTAGGGAAAATATCCCAATTTGGTTTTCTGAAAACAACGTAGATTTAAAGGCACCTCCTCAGACATGACGGGAATGAGTTTGGTACATGAGGGATATCTTGCCATTAGCTGTTGCTTTATTTTCTTTTAATCTTTATTTCGCACCTTGTCTCCCACTTAAAACACACTCTCTAAATTCTGAGCTAAAGTAGGAGCCATTCAGAATTTCCTCTTATTTTTCCATGCCCCTTTCCAGGGGGCAATGAATGTTCAAGCGTCAGTGAATCTCCATGAATAATTCCCTCTTTGATCTAGGGACCCATCATTATCCCAGATGGTGCAGGCTTACCTGAGCCAAGCAAAGCAGTTGATCCCAGAGCTTTTTATTGTCCCGCCTGCCCCTCAGGCTCTGCCAGCCTTACGCATCAGAGGAGGACTCGACCAGCCAGCTGAGCCAGCCTTGTGTATCCACACTAATGCACAACCAAGTAGAAACTTCAGTGAGGAAACAGCAGTTACCAGGTTGCCTTTTGGAGTCGGTGTCCTTTCTTAAGCTAGTCTGGAGGCTGCCGCATCTGCTTCCCTCCAGTGCAGCGTCAACTGGACTCAGGGTACAAAGACAGGGCTTTCTGGTTTTCTCTAGACAGCACAGCAAGAACGAGCAATATTGTTAAAATAGAAACTACTCTATTACAGGTGATCTGGGAATAAGTCCACTGATTCTCCCCTTCCACTGGTCCTCCCCTTCCAAATAGGAAAGGGTTCATTGCTCCTTTTTCATCAAGGAAGAACAGAAGAGGCACTAACACTCAAAATACCAGAAAGTGCCAACAGATTCTGTGGCCAGATTGGAAAGGTTTTTTGATGGACTCTCCTCTTCGTATGGACAGCCTTGCTAATCTTCACAGAATGGAGAATGTCACCATGAAGCACAATGCAAAGGACTGAAAGGTCAAAGTAGCAAAGAATTTTATGGAATGCATTTCACGTTGTATTACTAATATTGCTTCTCCTGACAAAAGCTATTCTGAACACAACAAAATAGAAATTCAACCTCCTGACAGTTACTCTGTCAAAGAACTGGAAATGAGAAACGATGCTCTGAGCCACTGTCCATCTTCCTAACTCTCCCTTTATCTCCCCATGAAGGGTTCAAAGTCCAGTTTTCCTGAAAGAGTTCCCTTTCCTCCGGTCTTCTGCATGGCACGCACACGCAACCATGTATTTGGGAACCCATGCACCAGCACAGTGGAGCCACAGTGACAGATGAGTCTCTCCAAGACTTGGGAGAGCTTTTTACACACCCTGTTTTAATTTTATCTTGTGAGCTTATCCTACCCCAGCCTTTTCTATCCAGATATACAAAATCCATCTCTATAAGCTTCAGGATCTCCTAATAAGTGAATTACTCTTGTTCAATCTGAAAATGAAATCATCTTCCCACTGCAAACAGTCCAATGTATCATCTGCTTAGTCAGTACATTTTCTTTTGACTTAAACAAACAATACAAATGCAATTTTCAATCACTTAGGCTAAGACTGAAGCTAAAACTCCTCACCTCACATACACCAGGGGCAGAACTTCATCCATCACCTCTTATGCTACGCTGAGCATAATAAGCTCAAATGACATGAAATCACAAGGTGTCTTGTCAGAAAGCAAGCTGCAGCTCCTTGGAGTAAGAGCACCATACATTGTTATTTCCTCTCGCCTGACCTTGCATTGACTTCCTCTTTTCCACTTCTGATAATTACTGACTTGGGAGGGCGGAGAGGAGAAAGAAATGTGGGGAGAAAAGCCAGGAGTTGTGCCAACCTCTGGTTTGAAAAAGTTGTTTTCTTCTCTATTTTGGCAGTCAAATTTTGCATTAGTTTTCTTGCATTCCATAACTGTATCTATCACCGACTTAGTTTATAAGGGGAAATTGTCAGAGTGTGCAAAAGTAATTCCAAAGTTAAAAAGCAGGAATGCTTCGGCCTCTATATTCTGGATTTTCATATGTCTGTTGGCAGTTTCCGTAATTGAAGCAGCAGATTCAAAACTCAGCACCACAAAATATATAATGAGGTGTAACAGTACAAAAGTTTACTGGGTTAAAAGGAAACCTGCAACTATTTTGATGAGCAAATAAAGCCTGAAAGTTAAAAAAAAAAAAAAAAAAAAGCTAGGAACACAACCAAATATGCATCGGTCTGGTTTTTCCTTGAAAATAAATGTTCAGGTGCTTAGCTATCACCCAGAGAGTGAACATTTCAGCACACCAGGGAATATTGCAAGCCTGAATGAAGGGACCTTGGGGTCCTTTCTCTGCAACCACTTGGCAGGCTACTCTCTGTGTGTATTTTAACAGAGCCTAGGGACTGTATGCCCTTGTCCCTCTTCAGATGTGGAAAGGGCCAGCCATTCCTGAGGCACTGCTATAAGGACCTCAAGACAAACAGCAGCCAAAAGGGCAGACAGGCACCAGCACCACTCCAGCATGATCAGCGCCGAGGTAAAAAACCCCAATAACTATTTCGGTGATCACCATGTAGTGTAGCCTATCAACCTCAGGTTCAGAACCTGCCCCTGCATAAACACCGACCCCTTGGCAATCTCTCTCACGCTGAGAAAGGGACGCTTCTTTCCTCCAGACAAGACAGATCTGCAGCTTAAACCTCTCGGTTACCAAAATCTCCTTCCTACCTAGCTGCCAGCTAAACTCATCAGCTTTGCACAATAACCTGGTAACACGAAGGACAGTACAACATCTCTGATATCTAAAATTAAGATGTTACTTAACTTCACCTACATGGCTTTTCTGCTTCCATACTCCTCTTGTGATTTGAAATTACAGGAATTTATTTGCATTCAGGGCTCCTCTATATATTCTTTCCGGTTCTTTTTCTGTTCATCAGAAGGACATTTTCATCTTCTAGAGTCTGACAACATCCTGAAGAGCAAAGCATTATAAACAGATTACAAGCAGTGTGCATTCAAATAAATTACATGTTTAAATGTGTCAGTTAAATTATAATGCTCAATTAGACAGCTAATTATGTTGAAAATGCAGTTGTGTGCATAAATTGATAGCCACTCCCCCAGCTTGCCTGGCTGCTTTTATTCATATATCGTCATATATAAGATAAGTTTTATCTTTCAAATATCACCTGGCGGAAGGTTTATCTAAGTGCAGTCATACACAGCTTTACTGTTACTTCATTTAAAAAAAAAATCATTTCAAATGCAACTCAACATTTTCTCTCAGTTTTACTACCTGCCATCAGAATTTCAGTGGCAGTAGGATTTGTGGACCAGGTTCCCATACTTCTCAGGATCACATTCCCAAAGGCCTTTCCCTCTGTTTACGATGTCTCACTTTCCAGGATGCTTTTCTAATCAATCCCACTGTATCATTTTACAAGGAAAAAATAAATTTCTTTTAAATTTATGTGCACATGAGACTTTTACAGATGAACTTTTGAGTTAACAAAGAAGCTGTGCATAAAACCATAACTGACACACTCATATTTATAAAACAAAGTCTTAAAATTGCCATTGCACACATTAATACTAGCTAGAGCTTGGAAATCAAGTAGAAAGAAGTATCTGTCAGCATTAATTAATCAAAATTTGATTTAAGGATAATATCTTGGTATGACAAAATACATCCTCATTCACCACATCTCATCTCACAATCATCACATAAAATAGATTTTTTTAGTTATATTCTCCATGTTTCACCCTTCATTCAGTTTCTATAGGTTTACAATGTTTATTGGTAACCAATTTACTTGAAGCATTTATACACAGCAAAATCCAATCTCATAATTGATAAGATCTGTGAAGAGCTAAATGACTTGTTTGGTGTTTCCAGTTACATACCTCATTTGTTACAATGCAAAAGGAATCATCAGTAATATTCCTCAGTACCACCGTGTTAAAAATTTAGACAAAATAAAGACACTACGATACCACTGAAAAGATAAAAATAAACTTCACTCGAGGGGAGGGGAGGGTGGGTGTGGAAACCCAAGCCTGACCATATTCCTTCATCTAGCTTTTTGGTCTTTCTTCTGAACTGTCAAAGGCAGAAGTTTTATTTTAAGGTCTAAAGCCATTGTCACATAGTTTCTTCACACTGTCAGGCCATATGAGCCACAATTATTTGTGAAAGTGTTCTCAGTCAGCCCATATTTCCTGATAATCCATTTAAGATATCTCCCAGTAAAGAAAAAACAACTGAAATAACACTGTGTCTGTAGCTCTGGGCATATATGGTAGTAAAATCCAGCTCCTTGAGACACCTAAAATTAATCTGGGTAAGCACTGCAAATGACAATGTATGAACCTACTCCAGCTTTCACAACACAAGAGACAAAATGATCTATTGTATTACTTTTTTTTTCATTTATTACCTCTATGGCCATTCAAGAGGGAAACCTTCATAATTACGCTCTGCTTTGTCCTTGCAGGACTTGTGGTAGCTCCTTTGAAATATCTCAACAACTGAAATCAGGGAATTCCAGGGTATGGTTTTTATGGCACATGCTACAAATTATTAAATTCCATTTTGAAACTAAAAATTCTGTTTAAGTCTCTTCAAAAATGGCGTTAAAATCCACCCATCAATTTCTGACACGTCATTTTCAACCACTAGTAGTGGTACAACAGACTGTTTGAAATACACAGAAGCAGGGTTAGCTTTTATCATTTGGTCCAAGGTCTCTGAGCAGTGCCAGTCTGCCAGCCTACAGAGTGGGAGAGTGACACTGAGAGGGGCGAGAAACTACTTAGAGATTTCTAAAGGTTCTTATGACTGTCACTAAGCTCGCTGCTCCACAACAGATTGAAAAATGCGAGAGGTTTTCCAGCTGAAGTCACGTGTGTGTTAAAGAGGATTAACATGACCAGCCAACTAGCAAATGCCAGTTTCTTTCATTCCATTTTTTTAATCCTCCTTTCTTTCTATCCTGCAGTAAAACCCTTTTTCTTTGCTTTTTTTTATTTTTTCCCCCCCTCCTATTCTATATATTTTTCCTCTTTTTTGGACTAACCCTTAAAGGAAGCTGGAAGTCATTTAACATGCATCTGGCACAACGCAATTCTGTGCCGCAGACTCTAAGGATGCGGACTGCGTAGTATATCTCACTCGAAGCTGAGAGTATTACATCAGAGAACCACTGGGACAACTCAGGGTCACAACTGTTCATTTACACAATTCAGTTGTTGCATGCTTATCACTGCATTTTGTCCTGTCTCCAGTGTGTATATCAACAAAACCTGTTCAGTCAGAAAAACACCCGTGGGTTAGCATCCAAAGCCATTGCAGGCAGAAATAAAACAGAAACGCTGTGGGTGAATCACACTAAAAGGCAGCCGCCTTCGGAGTGACACCTCCACCAAGGCAGAATGCAGCACCGCTGCTTTTCGGCGTTTTGCAGCCTCGTCCCATCAGCTGGCCAGCTTTCACCTTCATCTACATCTCCAAAACATTAATGACATCACAGTTTGGCACAGTTCTAGAATTACTATTCACACACAGTAGGTTGGCTGAGTATGCCAAGAAACTTGGAGAAACAAACATTGTAACTAACAGATCTCACCATTTTTCCAGGTTTGAATAGCGTAATCAATTAGTCGTCTGCTTCTTCATGTTGAAGGCTTTCCATGATAACCTGGTGTGTTCCCTTGGTGCACTCCCAACTAAAAGTTAAGAGAAAGAAAAAATACAAAGGGGTTTTTTTTCTAGTGGAAAAAAGTGCGACCAGAGGTCTGTGGTTAATACCGAGCCAGTATTATTCATCTTTCTCTTCTAGGAACATTTCTTTTCCTAACAAAGAAGTAATTTCTGGTTACCTCATTAACTGCTGTGCACCAGCGCAATGCCACCACCACAGCAGTTCTGCAAGGCCTGGCAAACAGGGCTCCCCAGCAAACGCCATCTGCCTGCAGGCCATCCAGATTTCTTGTCACAAAAGTTGCATCTGAATTACCGCTACGTTCATTGCCAGAACACTTCTCCACCATGAATTTGCATAAGCCCTTTTCAGACACACTTCAACTCTGGAGGAAAAAAAAAAAGAAAAAAATATTTATTTTTGCTTAATTTTTTTTCTTTTTTTCAGACCATCCACTCATATTAAAAAAAAAAAAAAAACAAAAAAACCAACACAGAAAAAAACCAAAACTAAACCAAACAAACCACACTGTGCTCTTTAAATTCCTTGCTTTCAGTTTAGAGGGAAGTTTTCTAAGATGTATTTTTTCAACAACTTTACGAAAAAAGAAAAAAATGCAACAAATCTTGATCTTCACTAATTTCTATCACAGGATTTTTTTTTTTTCCATTAACATTGTTGAATATCATTCACAACGCAATTTGACATCTGTATGCACTTAAACTATGAACATCTCAACATTTCCCTTTTAAAGTCCTCAGGAAGTAGTGGTCAGATTTAAATGCCAAAGATGAAGAAGATAAATTTCTGAATGGTACCTCCGAGAGACAGATTATAGCACATTGTAACTATTACATTAAGTTTTCTCCAGGTGGAAAAAAAAAAGCCAAAGGTAAAGGAGACCCTTGGGTCCATTGCACTGTTCATTTAGGTCAGAAACCTTTGTAGCACTTAAATATTTCAAACTAATTGCCCCAGAAAAACCTCAAACAAGTAGTATTTCACTTTTTTTTAAGTAAAATTTCTCAAAGTACAGAGTTGGCTGAGCCAATCTAAGCTGCAGATAGGAAGAAGTGGTATGTCAGCGCAGTGAGAGACTGATCTCACTACAGTTATAAACCAAGAGACTAATGCTTTGGGGCAGTACCTTCCTCTCATGCCCTTTTGCGAGTGAACTTGGTTTGGGCCAACTCTGCTCTCAGAATTGGCTCCAAAAATGGGGTAATTTGGATGTCAGAAGAAAATAAACAGGATTTTTTCCAACATAATTGTTTCATTTCTTATAATTTATGCATTCTTCATTCAATTACCTTATACCAGAGAGCCTATCTATGTTTCAGACCTTAATGAACACTTAATACCCTTCAAGAGATACCCGTTTGCTGTGTTTAAGGCCTTAACTATTTGAAAGCTATTAAATTCTCACAGAGATCTTAAACTCCTGCTTATTCAGGTAGAGCTTTCTAGACATAAAAGGCATCGCTTCAGCAGATTATCAGCCATGAATTTTTTCAATATATACCCTATAGCAAATTAAAAAAAAAAAAAAAAAATGCATTCAGAGAGATTTCATGGATCAAAGTTTGGCAGATCTTCATTTTGAAGCAAATAACATTTGTACACTGAAATTGGTAACTCTACTGTTACTCCCTGTACATAGGTTACATGTGAAAACCAGATAAACCGAATTAAAAGGAAGAAAAATTCAGCTTCACGATCTCTTGGGGCGAGACAGAGACAAACGTCCATAAGCATCTTCCTGCACCCAGTCGTTCAAAGAAATGTGTGTCGGCTGCACGACAACCTCTCTCATGAACCATCAAGAAAATGCTGAACCTTGTAATATAAACCACCTCCACTGAGAAAGTAATTCTACCAGCTGGCAGTAGTAATCAGGAACAGAGTAAATTTATTTATCATACAACATGAGCTGCATGAAAGAAAACGGGAAGTAATCGTTACATTTCCTTTCTGCACAGCAGTGCAGAAAGAAATGCAGGGCTGGGTCTATGTGATTTAACTACACTTATTCTAGAATATCATCCAATGAAATAATCACTGCCTAATCTCAGCGTGTAACTGCAGAGACACTAACAGCACCGATCATTTTATTTTTACATGGCTATCGAGCAATTTGTTTTGTTTTAAAAAGAAAGCAGTCCACCCTCCTTTGTCTGTTGGGTTTGGTATACCCATTATTAATGGGCAATTTGCCTCTATTGCTTTTTTCATAGCTTTTAGCATAATCTTGTGCTTTTGGCATTACCGTTTGCTGTGAAAATCATTACAGATTAGCCAATTATAAACAGCAAAATGAGCTTATTTTAGAGTACGTATCAGGTTTCCTAATGTAAAATTTTGGTAATTTTCTCAAGATTTCCCCCATGTGAGCAACAAACAAGACGGAATTTTTCACTCTGCTTTTAAAATGAGGAAAACACTTTATAGCCTCCAAATGACTGTGGACCATGGGAGGATCCTGGGACTTCTGTTTTCACCACCTGCCACTTCCCCTTTCTTGTAGTCACAGCTAACATCACAAGTCCCACTGCCTACCCAGTGACTCCTCTGCTTAACTTCAATCCGTTAAGTAGTCCCATGTATTTCAGTAAGATTTAGGCTGCAAACCCTAAGGCAGGGACAGGGTCTTTAATTTACAAACGTAAACCAACCTACACGACAGAAATTGCTCAGACCACTCTGTACACAGACAACTTCTCACCCGGGGTATTCATGCTGCTGTGGTTACTCTGGTGCCACTGTCCATCCACACCGGTTCCTGGATGCGGCAGGCATCTCTCCCGTCTGCAGTACAAACACATCAACAAGCCTCGGTCAGTTCTTGAAATCCAGCTGGACCTAACGCTATGGAAGATAAGGCCACATGATACAACGTGTTTCCTCGTCCAGCTCTACTGGTGAACCAGAACCAAAGACTTCCTCCTAACATGAGAAGCTGAGCAAGATCATCACTGCTTCCCTAAAATTGTCACAATCAGCTATGTAAAGATGAGTGACTACTAAAGCCTGTGTTAGCCTCTGTTTCTTCCCCCAAATATTGTTAGATGTGCAAAAGTGGCTCTTTGGACTCCTATACTTTTGAGAGGGACTCCTGTTCTTTGGGAGGACACTGTCTATACAACAAGCTTTGCCATTACAACTACACCCATTGGCAGTGGAGAGGAGAATAAATCACTTTGCCAAACCTAAACAAAGATAGCAAAATCCTTGGTGTAGAAACAGATTCACTAACAGCTGAGTACTTTTGCAGGCTTAGGTTATGTCATTTGTCGTTTTTTGTACTATGCAAATACTCTGCACCTCTGCTAGACAGCGTCTCCACCATGTAAACATCGTGACATACGCTAATATGTGTTACCATAGCCATTCCAGTGCTGGCAAGGTCAGCAGGAATGCTCAGAAACTCCAACTTTTTTTTTTTTTCTCCTTCTTCTTCTTCATTTGCATCTTCTCTATGAGGAATAGAAACCCTGCCTGAAGAAGGTGGATTCATTACAATACTTCTTTTCTTCTTTCAGGTACGGGTCATCATAGGCAGACAGAGGTTAGACTGGGCTCATAAAAAGACACAGAACATGCAGAGCATGCTGCAAGTACTGTCTCGTTTTCACCCCTTGCCCTGTTCTAAGTTAATATGAAAACTATGCGTGATTAATTTTTTAAAAATTGGAAAAGATGATGCCTGAGGCATCTCTAATCAACTTGCTGGCGAGGTACATACAATTCTGCTGCAGTCCTGCACGGCAAATAAGCTACATAGAATTTTAATACAGCAATTACCACCTGCCACTTCAAGATAATGATTACCTACCAACCCATTTAAGACGTGTGTGTATGTGCATCAACAAGAGGGATAAATTGCAAGCTCCTTCAGAAGAGGAGGCGGAGAAATAAGGTTTTTACCAGGTGAACTACCCCATAACACTCAAGGAGGGTAAAAGGAGTCATCTAGGTGAGGTAAACTTACAGCAGAGTACCTCTGCTACGAGGCCACTTTACAATGCTCCAGGGTCAGATTCTGGCAGCATAACAAAAAAAAGGAAACAGGACCACCCCCACACATAGCAACAGCTAGTGTTTAAGTAAAGCCAGTAGTTTGCCCAATATACTGGCATGGACATACCTTTGGGCAGAGAAAAATGCTGATAACTGAGGAAACAGCTATGGCAAAAGTGGAAAAGAGGGTTTGGAGGGTCCACCTATTACAGGGAAAAAGAGGAACTTGAAAAAATTGCATCATTTCCCCCTCCTGTGCTTGTCTTTCTGACCTGTCCCTGAGCTCCTCTGCTTTTCAGACACATCCATATAATCCTTCTGGGCCATAAAAGGCTCTCACAACAAAAGGCGGTGTAGTTCTCTGCTTATCTAGCATTACGCAGCCCAGCTTTAAACCAGGTGCAGCCAGATGGAGAGTTAGAGGTCACTGGTTATTTTTAAGCTCCATCTCTCTAGGAAAAGCTTTTCCCATGGACATTAACTATCAGTTGAAGTAATTGTGTGTACTCTAGTGTATGTCAAGACATTATTATGCTAGATCCAATCTACAGCAAGCTTGTCTCTAGCTACACAAAAGTGACCCTATGTATTATTATGACATAGTGATGGACAAAATTTGGCAGAAAATCTTGTTTGAGGCAGAAAAATGCAAGAAGCTGCCCCTGGATGACAAAAAGAAAAAAGAAAGTCATTACCCATATAAGCATAGCTAGGTACAATTTGCTCATACTTGGGACTAGCAGACCCTGGGAACATAAAAGGAATCACAGAAGAAACAACTTATTGCTTCATGCCTCTGTCCCAGTCAAGCAAGGGAGCAGCTAGTTTTGAAAAATAGCCTAGCTTTCTAATGAGCTTCACAATAGCACATAGATTTATTCTGAAAAACAAGAGGTGACAGTGAGAGACATTGTAATGTATCAGAAAACTGCAGGGTTTTTACCCCTGTGGGTAGATGCTGAGATAATAAATTTGTTGCAGTTAGTCTCCTCTGTGTTTTGTTTTTAGAATATGAACCCAACGTGTGCACAAAATTCTACTAAACATTTGATTCTTGGCACTTTATATAGGATATATGTGTATATATAAACACACAGCTCTACACTACTTAAGACTAGTAGGATGACAACCATTTGAGCTGTAGACAGCATGAAAATGCCTGCACAAGCATTTTCATTAGAAATTTCTGAGCATGAGATTTGTCCTTCTCCTCTAGAAAA
Source organism: Aramus guarauna (assembly GCA_013400195.1). Lineage (NCBI taxonomy): Eukaryota > Metazoa > Chordata > Aves > Gruiformes > Aramidae > Aramus > Aramus guarauna. The sequence goes on along the minus strand of VXBL01008311.1, from coordinate 234,822 downwards.
CTGCAAGAAATTCCTAAAACAGAAATAGAAGGTGGAAGCTAGATTCAGGTTCAGAGTTGCAAAAAGATTTTTACAGATGTCTCTCATTCAATGCAATAAAGTTCAGTAATTAAGAAAAATAAGAGGCAAGTTCTGTTACGGATTAAAAACTGAGAGTGCTTTTTAAGGCAGAAGACCATTGAGTTACTATATACCCAATGGAATTTTAATAACACTCACTAATGCTCTTTGCTGCATTTATTGGCAAAGTAGGAAATGGGGTAAAAGAGGGAAAAAATGCTGATGGCACAGAAGTAGTAAGAATTTTGAGAAAAAAAAAATCTGAAGTCATAGTAATACTAAAGGACGTGGCAACACGGTGCTGGATGAAACTGGGTCTAAGGAAAGGCCATCCGTGAACAGAAATGTCTGATGAATTACTACAGTTGCAACACCTCAGGACAAAATAAATGAGAAAAGCTACGCACTTACTGAGGAAGAGCAATAGTAGGGACTTCTACTCAATGCATAAAAGAGGTCAGAGGAAGAAAATTCGATGACATGCTTTAGAATATCCTTCCTGAACATCTCCAAACATACACTTTTTATTACCATTTGCAGCTTTATGAAGACCTGGAACTTCATTTCTACTCTACAGCTAATGTTTTGATCTCATATATGCAATGACACATTGCCAAGCTCCCAGGTTTGCAGAGAGTCCTTGGCTCTGCTCCTTTTAACAGTTCTGCACTCACCAGCCCATTGCCCTCAGAGCGTGCTCCCAATTACATCAGAAGTCAATGCAAACATCACTGACTTCAGAGGAGGTACACATAGGATCTGAGAGAGCAAGTAGCGCTTAGTTAAAAAACCTGTTGACCATTTTGACCATACAACACAGCACAGCTTCCTGAGACGTGTCACTTGTGGAGGGCTAGCAGGATTTTATGTCAAAAATGGACATCTGACTCATTTTCCCCTAGGGACAGCACATATGACTCTGAATACCTGACAGAACCTGAGACAACACCAGCACCTTAGTCCTCGGGTTTTTACAGAACTACTTTGCAGAAAAGATCTTCTGCTTAAAGCTTGGTTCTTCCTGTGTTTAAAGGCTACTTTAACAACAATGTATAAAATAGACCAGCAGACAACAACGTTTTCCATTTATAGTCTACATTTCAATGCATAACTTCTGTACTGATCCTCTGCTGAAAATTCTCTGTACAAATAAAGTGAGGGAGATGGACATTTTATAAGGTTGGAGCATAATATGATACATGCCTGCATTCCTCACTCTCCCCTGACAGCTGCCTCATGCTCAGGTCTTCTTTCTGGAAATTGCGTATCACTGCATGTCATGAATGTCATGTCAAAAATATTTGAGTTACGTGAAGAAGCATTTCTACCTGTTCTGAGTTTGATGTTAGCACTTCTTTGTCCATCATGCACTCGAGCATACTTAAAATCAAAATGAAGATGTTATGGAATTATTCATCATCTTTATATGCAATTAAACAATACTGTACATTTTATTTTTTTTAAGTTTTACCTCCTCCTCATGTTCTTTAAGATTAATATTTTGTTTTGCATAGAAACATCTTCATTAATTTATAGTATAGCAAAAGGACATGACATTTTATTGTCATGGTCACATTCTCAGCTCTTGATCTTTCAGTACTTAAAATTGCCTCCAAAAAACCAGCAGTATGCCTAAAGAAGAGGAAAATAAGAAGAGAAGAGTAGAACACACACCAAAAAAAATAAAAAAAAAGAGGATCAGCTTAGGCTGCAACTAGGGTCAAAACATTCAGCAACTCTAAAACTCTAATAACTACAGTAAGAAAAGATATGGAAAAATCCATCGTGCAAGGGAATCTTTAGCCACGTATGACTGACCAGAGCAAAAGGCTAAGCTGTGCAGCCACCTCGCTGCTATGGCAGGGGATGCAATGTTAGGTGTGCTGAATAGGAAACTGCCAAAGCACAACCTGTGCCATGAGGACATGGCAGTAAGTAGTCCTAGCCTTGTGTCCTGTGGATAACTTTTGACAATGGAATCTCTAATATGCTTGGCTGTGCCTCATTATTATTATTATTATTGGCTGTGCCTTATTATTATTATTATTTTTACTATGGCAGGCAGTGATTTTTTGTGTTAACAGTGATATCGGGCAATACTGGCACCAGTACTTCTGGGTGTAGGACAATGGAAGACTGTAAAGCCATCTAAATTCTGCTTCAATGTAGCATTGAGATTAGTGCTAGACAGTTGACACCAGCAGCAGCTTCATCAAAGCCAAATAGTTATACAGTTAGATTTCCTTTAAAACACATTCCACAGCTTATATTAACTGCTAATAACTTTCTGCAACGTATGCAGTATCTCTGAAAGTCACAAACTAACCAAAATAGGTCTGGTCTCCCTTTAAGCCCACTGCTAAGCTTCCAAAATGATGTTATAGTTCAATTACATTATGCTTCAGACAATATAACAGGAGATGAGGGTGGGGATTAAGCCGTTACTCAAGTCTGCAGTTGCACCTCAGTTATAACATGCTTTTCCAGCCCTGATGCAAGGGAAAGATGGTGTCACTTTTAAAATCCAACAGAGAAAGATGGAAAAATTCCAATTATTCCCAAATGCACAAAAAATAGAGGAGGCTGTTTAAGTCTGAAGTGTCTATTAACAGACTTGTAATAGAAGACAAAAATTTTTAAAAAGCATAAAACTAAATGTAACTTTATGTGAGTAATTTTTACTCACATAAATATAACAAAATCCCTGTGGAGAACAAGAGAAATATGTGTTTCCTAAAACAAAGGTGTCTCACTGGTCTAAATGGGTATGCTAGTCTCATACCTGCAGAAAAAAAGCAGCCTCTGTGTATATTCATTGAAGGGTTGACTTAACAAGTGAATCTCCTAGAGTTTTCATGGTGCCCAGAGATGGTAATTTGAGCCCAGCAAGACTTCTCTTCTTACCACAGAAATGAAAGCCTGTTGAAGATGAACAAGTACGTATGCCTTCTTTCATTCTGCAAGGTCGCCAACATGCTGATTGCAGCACAGGAACAATTTTGGAAAAAAATACTGCCTGCGCACCTGAGGGATGTGGTGAGTCAAGGGATAAACTTCCTGCGTTCCACGAACTTGCGTAGAGTTACCAACGACATGCCTTCACTATCACAGAGATAGCTTTTTTACCATGAAAATAAGAGAAAGGGCAGCGTCTTAGAGAGATAACCAAAGCTGTCTATTATCTACACAAATGATCCAAGATCATTGTATGCTTCAGGAGCACTTCCCCATCCCTAAGCCATCGCCTAGGATTATTCCGAATAGCACATCATAGGCATTACATAAAATAGCTGGTCTTCCAAGGGAACAAGAAATTCAGAGTCCAGTTAGGATCAATAAACATTGGGTAGCAACTTTAGAGAATCAACTGTGTTGGTGACAGCACCCTAATTAAATTTCTGCTCAGGTAATTGTGGTTCAGCAACCAGCAGCTCCTGTGGGCCCCCTGCTCCCCTCCCTTCCTACCTTCTCCTTTTCCTCTATGAAACTTGTCAATGCAGTCACGCGCTCTCTAAAGAGACATTTCAGGGGTGGTCACAGTTAACTTTGTATGGCTCAGTCCTTCCATATGCTGTGGGGATTGAGTTAAAAATGAGCACGCTATACGAGGTTTTTCTCTCAGAAGACACCGTAAACACTTGAAGGAATGACTTTATTATCTTTAGACTGTCCTGAGGACAACTTTTCTCTTCCTAAATTCAAAACCTTTCAATAAGAGAAGAAAAATTCCCAATAGGATAACTTGCATCAAATTTTACTGTATGTTTTTCTTAATATTGCCTATCATATTTTACAAATAGTCTTTCTTGGGCTCCAGGCAGAAGAGTTATGAGCTCCTAGCACATCCCAGTTCCAGTGGGCTTCACAGATTATTCATGTCTATACCCCACCTCCTATCTAGCAACTAAACATCACCATAGGCACACTAAGGAAACGTACAGTGAAAAATTTAGTTGTAGCACCTAAAATCCAGGATCACTGATAACCTGTTGTTCTGCAGCTGCTTCCTTTCAACTGCTGCTTTCTTTGTATTATATTTGTTTCGGTCTACACAAGAAGCAAAAGCTCTTTCCTACATCAAAGTTATTCTGAAGTAAATCCACAGAAACCTGTGTGGACATAACACCTCCTGATCTGAAATCAGACTTAGGCCCAAAGTCAGGATTTATAAACCTGGTGGAAAAATTTATGGCAGCACTTAAAAATGACACAGCTTAATTAAAATGAGAAATGCTAGGGAGGATTACTTTTTTTTTTCCCTTTTTATAGTTTCATGGCCAGACCGCTGCGGTAATTGAGGACTCATCTTATTATTATGATCTTCATCATAATTATTTTTCTTTGTTTAATGTTCAAACAAAGTTTTGTTTCCATCTTCCATTTCATTTTACAGATTTTGATCTTACTAGCAGCCTGGAGAGCCTTGTTTAATTCTCCTACATGTTAGGACCAAAGAAGAGAACTAATTAAAAAGAAAAACTGGGAAGTACAAAGAAGGTTCAGGGAGGGAGGCAGGGAAGCAGCACAACAACAATTGCCAATAGATGCACACCTAATCAGCAACGAGAATTATTGAGGTATTCTTCCAAATAGTATTCTCTTACCTGAGTAGTTCTGACTTTCCTTACTAGGTCTGGAAGTGAGTTTCTAACTGTATTTTCATGAGGCACTCACATCTAAATTTCCTGTGTGATGTCTTTAGGCCACATTGTGCCTTATAGGAATCTTCACAATAAGAGCTTGTCCAAAACCAGGAACTATTTATGTCAGTTTCCCATCTTTTCCCCTTTTTCACCAAAAAATTTCACCCAGCTCTACAGAGCCTTGCAAGACTAAATCCTTATCATTTAAGGCACTGCTGGAAATTAAGTGATGCATTAGCAGCTCACATCTCCCATTCGCTTCCGTACATTCATCTTGTCCTAAGGGGGAAAATTATGTTGTATGCAGGGAAGCAATATGTCTGCTGGGTTTATTTCAATATAAAGTAGTTAATTTGAAAATGGGTGTAAGTTTACACATGTTTCTCTAAATTGGAATAAATAAAATGGAATCATTTGCTTTGACTACACAAAGGCGTAAATTATTGTGTTGGCCATGCACTTAAAATCTACTACCTCTCTGTGGCAGACAGTAGCTCTTCATTAGTAATTAATTACTGTTTAGGTACTAAGGTAACTTGTGACCTTTTTTCTATACCATAACTTTTACATTTTTATCAGCTGTAGCAGCTGTCATTTTATAAGGCAGATTTGATAGACCGTGGTACCAAAGAGGTGCTTGTTTAAACAACTTCTGGAAAACTTACTGAGATGTTTTCCTACTTATTCACTTACTTTAATCTTAAGAAAAGCCACAGAACAATTTAAAGAGTGCGTAGCTCCTCTTTGTGAATTGAAAACCAATGCAACATGAAAATCTTCCATTTATTTATTGGGTTTTTTTTTAAAACAAGTGCTAGCAGACAACTCTGCCCATAAGGGAAGAAGAGAGCAGAATCTGTCATACTAAGGAGCTTAATAAAGCAGAAGGGCCAGGAGGTCACTGTTAAATTCTCACCACTTTGAGAGGAATTCAGGTGCCTCGACACTGGTGTCTAGTCCATTTGCAATGCTTTCAGGTATCTTCCTGCCTCAGCTGATGTTCCAGCTGGGCACAGGTATCCCATAGATCCTGCATCACACATTTGCCAAACATACAGAGGTTATATCAGCAGGTATAGGTGTCTACTACAGTTAAATACCTGAGTCACTCCTTTTTTTTTATCTGTCTTTCACTGCCTGCAAACTATAAGCCTGTAAAAACATTCCTCGTGGCAGTACTACTCCTGATACTGCATCATCCATCACAGTCCATTGGCACTGGGGCACTCAGTATTTTATCTTAGAAAAAGGTCAGATTTCCTCTTCCTGCACTTGTATAATACAATATACCAAAAAGGCATGCAGCATTTAAGCAGATGGAAGTTAGAGCACCCCTGAGATTGAGTATATTTAATTCTCAAATTTATATATCAAATAGAGGAGACTGGGACGGATCACATTGCAAGGGACTTCAGAACAAGGTAGAATTTAAAGGATCAAATTGCACCTTCCATGCTCATGGTCCAGCTGCATCCTGACTCCAGCAAAAGGAAATCCAGACACCTGGACTAGTCAGAAGCAGTGGCACCTTTCCCCAGGGTATCTCAAAAGGGGATCCATGACTCCAGGGCACGCTGCAGACTTCCTCTGCAAGTTACCTAGATGCCACTGCTTGTAGCATTCAAAGTGCATTTCCCCTCTAAAATTAACCCTGAGTCCTGGGTTCGGAAGGAGTAAGAAGAAAGAGAAATTAGAAAACAGAATTATTCTCCCTAACTATTGGGGTTTCAGGAGACTCTGGCAGAAATTACTGGCAAAGACACTTGCTTTGAATTACAAAGAGCAACAGGGAGACAGACTTGTTAAGCTTTCAAAATTGCTTTCATTCCATTTACACCAAAGAAATCACACAGTGCTCAACAGTTCTAATTTTCAATCACAGCTAGCCAACCTTGATCCCATGGTCTCTTATTAATTTTTTCTTCTCACAGTCCAAAGCAGCTATGTTAGTTCACCATTTTAACGTGCTTTCGTCCTGCGTGATTTAGATTCCAATGGCCAAACGGAGAACTCCTATTACAGGTATCACTTAAATTGCATGAAGGGCTTCAGACTACTTTCTGTTAACAGAGAACAGTTGATCATTTATTAATGAATTGTTTTTAGCTTGATTTGAGACACTGCTGCTGTTTTGCATCTAAGAGGCAATTCAGCATTTTTAGCATTGCCCAGAGCCAAAAGGTCAATACATAAGAGCTGCATTATAACGTAAATGATATCGCACAAACGTAAATATTATTCCACAGACACATCCTGAAACAGAGTACCCCTCAGATTTTTTCTTTAAAGCTATTTATAACCAACTCCATCCATACACTTTCTTTGGAAGCGAAGAGGTACCAAATATTCTTTTTACAGAACAAGGGTACATTCAGAAATAGCTATTGCAGTAATTAATATCCTATTGTCCTGTAGGTAGAGATGGTAACACACATGAAAAACAGAACTAATATGCCAATTTTTGTATCAAGTTGTCTTTAATGGCCAGTGCAAAGAGAATAAGATTTGCCATACCTTGATAATCTATTTCTTATAAGGCTGTAGGGTCTGGTTTACCTTATGGAAAGCACAAAATCTTTTGCAATTAAAAAGCGGTATTATTATACTTTACAAGATGTTAAACTGAGAAAGGCCAACATTTTCAAGCAAGTCTTGACCTCAGGTAGGTGAATGTTCATATTCACAGCTTTCTGCTCCTCAGGCTACTACTTCTCCTGGGTTTATGACCATTTTAATTTCCCCTAAACATATATTTAACTGCCAACATTTAGGTTCAGGTGACTAAGCCTGGACAGGTCACGTAAGGTAGGCTTCATAACATTCAACTGTAGATTGCACCATAGGCTCTGTTAATAGACATCAAAGAAAAAGGCATTTTTAGGGCCGAGGTCATCTGACACGTTTCACATTATCTGCCTTCAGAATAAGATCAGTCACACCCCAGACATTCATCCTTTTTTTCCATTGACTGTGAAGGGACTCTAGCAATTTGCTCAGATGGAGACACACCACAGAGGTCTGCATTTGAGCAAATGAATCCCAGCCGAAGCGGCAAACTCCCGCTGTCCAGGTGGAGGGCTGGGTGGAGATCCCCGAGCCGGTGGTGACCGAACCTGTATACAGACGGACAGCAGCAGAGAGCCACACAGCAACACCAGTCTGCGACCCAGGCGCGGCAGAGTCCCGCACTCAGGACAGTAAGGGCTGCTTTCCAGACAGCTCTGCTTGCAAAGCCACCATCTCAAGGAGTGCTCCTCTGCATCAGGAAAGAGTATATATTCAACAAATATGAATAAGAAACAATCCAATACTATTCAGTTTCAAGTGAGGCCCGCTAAAGCACTATTTATGACTACTTGCACTCAGGCATATATTTGAGCTTCAATTATTTTACATGTCCAGAAAAAAAAAATATTATTCATAATACTAAAAAAATATGCAACAATAAAATGTAAATAAATGTCCCTTGCACTGCAGAATTAGACTTTTAAAAAACTGGTGTAAAGTCTGTTTTTCAGTATCTCTGGATAGTTAAGGGTAAGCACTTTCATTTTTTTTAAATACCTGATGCTTGACAGCTTGTTAACTTCACAGCTATAGATCATTATACCTCATTTCTAAAATAGAGGTCTGCAATCCTACAAATCACTATATGAAAATACAGGTTAGTCTACCTGTTAGTAGACCCCACATTCAAAGTTTTCTGGAAGTGAATTAAAAAAAATTAAAATCCTACCAAAAAAAAAGCCCAAACCACCAAAGAAAAACCCCACAACTAAAAACTTTCCTGCAATAAAAGTCCCTATAAACAAATACTGGAAATCAGCAAATCACCCTCTAATAGTACACAGCTAAATAAAAAAAAAATTATTTAACCTATTGAGAGACTGCTGTTACACTTGGATGTGCTTTAAAAGGGAAACATTTTGTAAGTAGTGACTTCAAGAGAAAAGGTTTTGCTGACCCTCTCTCCAGCACTTAGGAGCTTCGTTTCTATCTGCTTTAGGCGCTGATGGGCGTAGGAACAATAGTTATTAAGAAGGACTTACTTGAGGATCTTTATTGAAGCAGCATGTTGTTTTCTTTTTTAAAAAGCGCTTGCATTTTGAAGTTAAAGTTGTTATTAACTGGCAAACAAAAAGTCCATTCTCTGTTTCCTCTAGTTAGTGTCCATTTTCAGAGAATATGTTCTGGGTATGACATGTAAAACCTAGACAGCATTTACTTTAGGAATGTCTTCAAACTGCAACAAATTAACTGCAAGTTAAAATCTCTTCAGAAGTTACTTAATGGCTCTAGCAGTTATGTTGAGACCTTATTCAGAAAGCGAGCTTCAGAAAATGTTGAGCTAGATAGAGATCCATGTCAGCAGTTTCCAGAACAAGTCGGATCACTCCACAAACAGCACTACATCTATAGCAACTGTCTGTCCTATAAATTTAGCCTTGGGCATTAGAACTCAAACATAAAAGTCACGTATTTTGTTCCCAGCCCAACACAAAAAAGAAGCATTGCACGTGCCCGTTGTCTCCTGAAGGAGGACAGAATCATACTCCCATTTTATACCCTCAAGGTCTGACACCACACGTGGCATATAATCCTTCACCCTACGGATGTCCATTAGGATTACCTACTCGTATGTATAAGGATTAAATTTCAAGAAGTTAGGAGAAGTAAGACTGAGAATAATGGGATGAAATGGAGAACAGGAAAACACATTAAACTTACTGCCCACATCCCATATGCTCAAGGGGGCTGGTGGACGACTTCATTTTGCTGAGTTTCTTCTGCTCTCACGGAGAAGCTGGCGGTGACCACAGTCACAGATTTGCATGCTCTTCTGGAAGCTTGAACCCTTAAGATATTAAATACCATATCAAAGTGTAACATCTGTGCTGGAAAACAATCCTCACCTGGCAGAAGAAATAACTTTATAGAATCGCAGAATGGTTTGGGTTGGAAGGGACCTTAAAGTCCATCTAGTTCCAACCCCCCTGCCATGGACAGGGACACCCCCTCCACTAGACTAGATTGTTCAAAGCCCCATCCAACCTGGCCTTCAGCACTTCCAGGGAGGGGGCATCCACAGCTTCTCTGGGCAACCTGTTCCAGTGCCCCACCACCCTCACAGGGAAGAATTTTCTCCTAATATCTAATTTAAATCCACCCTCCTTCAGCTCAACACCATTACCCCTTGTCCTATCGCTCCATGCTCTTGTAAACAGTCCCTCTCCATCTTTTTTGTAGGCCCCTTTTAGGTACTGGAAGGCTGCTATAAGGTCTCCCCAGAGCCTTCTCTTCTCCAGGTTGAACAACTCCAACTCTCTCAGCCTGTCTTCATAGGAGAGGTACTCCAGCCCTCTGATCAGCTTTGTGGCCCTCCTCTGGACTTGCTCCAACAGGTCCATGTCTTTCTTCTACTGGAGACCCCAGAGCTGGACATGGAACTCCAGGTGGTGTCTCACAAGAGCAGAGTGCGGAGGGGGGGAGAATCGTGTTCCTCGACTTGCTGCTCACACTTCTTTTGATGCAGCGCAGGACACGGTTGGCTTTCTGGGCTGCAAACGCACACTGCCGGCTCACGTTGAGCTTCTTGTCCACCCACACCTCCAAGTCCTTCTGCTCAGGGCTGCTCTCAATCCATTCTTTGCCCAGACTGTACTTGTACTTGGGATTGTGTTGACCCGTGTGCAGGACCTTGCCCTTGGCCTTGTTGAATTTCATGAGGTTTGCACAGGCCCATCTCTCAAGCCTGTCAAGGTCCCTCTGGCATCCCTTCCCTCCAAAGTGTTGACTGCACCACGTAGCTTAATGTTGTCGGCAAACTTGCTGAGGGTGCACTCTATCCCGGCTGCTTTATAGACCTCTTGCACTTACAATTACCAGAGCGATAGGAAACTCACACATACTGTACAACACAAGTAACCCAACCTGTCGGTGCTCAGCAAAACACTTTGGGCTAGCAACATTATAAACAAATAAATACATAGTCCTATAGCAACTTTATCTCTTCTACTTTAGAATTAATCAGCCATTAGTTGTTTGTTTTGCGAAGTACTCAATCCTGGACTTCTCAGGACAGAGTAATTCAGTTTTGCCTACATTTCTGAGAGCATCACAAGGAGACAAGTTGGAAGAATATCTTCTATAGAAAAATTAAGCTGATTTAAAACCTGAAGAGTTTTTTAGGTAAGAAATTTCCCTGGATTGCAAGTGTTTCACACTTGGGGTTTTCTTTCTTATGTGAACAATGTGTGATAGAATAGTTTCCCTAAAAATTAATAAATCAATCGCTTTTGCCCTTTCTATGCTCTTCTCCATTTCTTTGAAATATGGATCAGCCTAGAATGTAGTTCAAAATATATAAGGAACATATTTTATAACAGGATCCATTCAAACCAAGTAAAATTTTTTTTTTTTTAAGAGAAATTATTTATATCTCTGTGTTGCTTCTATCTTAATTTCCTGATTATGTATATAAAAAGGTGAATAGCTAGAAAATACAGCAGATGACAATTGTCATTTTTCATTATTATAATAGGAAATATGCCACAGCAATTCAAGCATTAAGCACTTTAGGCATTTTCTTTTTCCCTGGGGAATGCCTTGCTCTGGAATACACAAAGGATTTTGGTTTGCTTTTATTTAAAAGGAACAATGAATCCTGCTGTTTGGATCACTGATGACATATTACTGAATTTGATGATTTTGTTATTATTTATGTATCTGTTATTTTTCCACCAGTATCTTCAAGCAAACAGAGTTTAAATAATTCGATATTTTGCCTTAACAGGGAGGGGAAGGTGGTTGCCCAGTCAGGACTACACAGATATAAACATCTCAGTGAAAAATTTCCAAGCTTCAAACAAAGGGTTAGCTTAGTTTGAAGGGTGATCAGAGTTTTGACATACTTCTCCTTTTACCAATCTGACCGTAATAAGGCACATATCAAGACTGCCACCTGAATGACATTTTTGAGCGGGGCATGATATCTGCATGCAGAGAAAGCTCTCAGTCACTGAGTGACAGCAGCTATTGCAGCCACTCATCCTTAAAGAAAACATATTTTCTGTTAATACCCGCAAGTGCTCTGCTAAAAGGAATTTCCAAAATCTGGATTATAATGGCTTCAACATGCTTTATTGATCTATTTTTTTTTTCTTTATTGGAGTGTGGCTAGAAGCAAGATGATCTGTTTTATATAATGTCCTGACCTTCCCCTAAGCTTGGCAAAATCTCAGGCATAGCTGAAAGTATGGATGTCATGTAAAAAATAGATTTTAAAAAGGCTTTTGAAAAATCATTCTCCAGCTAAAGGTCACTGAACACTAGTTAAATTATATAAGGGGACTGGGAATTAAGATTATGCACCTTTGGCTGTTTTCCTGCTTCACAGAATGTGAGAACAATTAATAATGTAAAGAGCTTACAGTATTTAATGATGCAGAGTGCTTAGCAGAAATACCCGGTGCTATTTCCAAGACACCACAACAAAGACTGAACAATCTGAGGAAGGTATGCTTGTACAGGATATCATCTTGTTCCTTCATGATTTTTGAAAGCTCTACCCCACTCACAACTTCTTTAGTGAAGAAGAAAAGACAAACAGAAACCAGATTCCTCCTGCTTATTAACTTAGAATCATAGAATAGCTTGGGTTGGAAGGGACATTTAAAGGCCATCTAGTCCAACCCTCCTGCAATGAGCAGGGACATCTTTAACCAGACCAGGTTGTTCAGAGCCCCATCCAACCAGAGCTGGAACACTTTCAGGGATTGGGCATCCACAACTTCTCTGGGCAACCTGTTCCAGTGCCTCACCACTCACCATAAAAAATTTCTTCCTTATATCTAGTCTAAATCTACTCTCTTCTCATTTAAAACCATTACCACTTGTCCTATCACAACAGGCCCAACTAAAAAGTCTGTCCCTATCTTTCTTACAAGCCCCCTTCAGGTACTGGGAGGCTGCTATAAGGTCTCCATGGAGCCTTCTCTTCTCCAGGCTGAACAACCCCAACTCTCTCAGCCTTTCCTTAAAGGAGAGATGCTGCATCCCTCTGATCATTTTTGTGGCCCCCCTCTGAACCCAAAAGTTTACATTATGTCCTCATTTACACACAAACTTCCAGTTAACTTCAAGAAAAAGTACCCAGGAGAGAAGTGAATAGCCCTTCCTGGATTAATTGCTAGTTAAAAGACACAAAAAGCAAGGGCCGCTTTTTGCAGCGGGGGGAGGCTACCAGCGGGGTCTGTGCTACACCCCACTCTGCATCCCCAGCAACTGCACAAATCAATAATCTGAGAAAAGACAGCGAAGTGTCAAACTCTATCTGTGACGCAAAATCATTCAGGTGAACCAAACCTAAGCTGGCTACAAAGAATGGCACAAAATTGCATGTTAACATATTATAACCTTGTCACTTGATAAATACTACATTGGCAAGTGCCTCACGGTGTATGTGGAAACAGTAATCCTCAACGCGTGTGCGCAGCTGCGGCTCTAAACCAGGCAGTACCGCTAGGACATCCTGACATCGCTGTACAAATTGCTGGCTTCGCATCACAAAATAGAGAAAATGTTTGAAACCAGGAATGTTAGGAAGGAAACTGAGAACATGATGGAAAAGGCCGCCCAAGACCGGAGGTGAGGCAGAGGTAGGTGTACCAGCAGCCAAACGGCACTGCCTGTGCCCCGGGTGCCGGCAAGGCAGAGCCCGAGAGCAGGCTCCAGCAGACGTGGGTAAAAGTCAAAGAAGGGATCCCAGGACAACAGCTGCGGTGTGACAGCTCCACGCACCCTGCCTGCATCTCAAGCTCATGGACGCGCTTGTTAGAAAAAGAAGAAAGGAAGGAGCTGCCGAAGTCAATACGTGATTTTAATGCTTCCCTGAGGCACGTGCTCACAATAACAGACCTGAAAAAGAAAAATAATGGAGCATAAGAAATAGCAAAGCTTCAAGGGTGATAATGAAAACATTTGGTTGACAACTTCCCTTGCATCCTCTCAGTAGCAGTTCTCACAGTGGAAGCTGAAAAAAATGTAAAGCTGAACGTATGAAAACAAGAATTGGGGAAGACCGGCCAAAGGAGGAAACGGGTCAGAAACGCCGGGCAGTTCAGGACTTGGGACTGGCAGCACCTTCCCCCTTCCCCACTTCCCTTCCGAGGCAGGTCACAGTTGTGGATTTTAATCCCTCATTACAGTGCAATTAGACACGTTTGGGCGTGCTGCGTAGCAAGGGCCCAAAGGAGTTCAGGGGAGTCTGCTAGGGGTCTGGTGCAAGTCTGTGGTGCCCTTTCCACCCTAAACTGTACGGAAGCCCACGGGAGATGCCATCTCTTTCAGTTATCTTCATCCATTAATCTGAGGCAGAACAAGAGACAGGCTGATTGGAAGGAAAGGAGTCAGGAAAGCAATGGAAGGAGTAAGAACACACCCAAAACCATACCTGACTAATGCAACGCTAGCATACACTTCAGAGAGATAGAAACAGATTAAATATCTGATGACCTGTATTCACATCTTGCCTTTTGTACTAAAAAAAATAAATATCTAAAATAAAATTTGGCATAAACCCATGCCAACTCCCACATTAAACAGATACTTTCCTGTACTATACATATTTACCTGATCAAATCTTTCTTACTCACTCTAGAAGGAGAGTGATTCAATAAACCTGGGATAATTAAATAATCTAGTCAATAGTTTTAATTAACTGAAAACAAACAATCCCTCATTCATTTAGGGGGTCTGCATAAGGAAGAAGAGAAAGTGAGCAGATGAAAAGATAGAAGGGGAACATTTTACTTCAGAGAACTGGCAAATTCTTTTGGGGGTTTTGAAAAGATTTTTCCTCACTATCATGCAAGTGTATTTAGTGTATATCCAATCCGAATCTAGCCCTGTACAGCAGACTAAAAACGAGTGAAGAGATATATCAGGCCTAATATTTTCCTATTCTAAGGTAGATACCTGATTCAGCATCTTAGAAGAATAAGAATCTCATAACTATAAAATAATGGGATGTGAACTAGCTATACGAAAAGTATGGAGATTTTGGCAGAAGAAGGTTTTGGAGAGTGTAAGAATGTGTTTCACTGGGACTACTGATTTGTTTATTTTTTTAATTATTATTGGGGGGGGGGGGGGGGGGGGGGGTGAGATAAAGGGGAAAATAATCTNGGGGGGGGGAGTTGCCTCCTCTGGGCATCTGCATCTTTATTTCTTCAGTGCTCAGAGTGAACGGGAGTTGAGAGCAGCTCAACAATTTGGCAGGGGCTGAGCACCAGCAGTGCCACTCCTGTGTTTCTCTAACTAATACATGTACGTGGTGGGCTGACCCTGGCTGGACAGCAGCTGCCCAAAGTCCACTCAGCTGGGCAGGGGAGAGAAAATATAATGAAAGGCTCATGGGTCGAGGTAAGGACAGGGAGAGAACACTCACCGGTTACTGTCATGGGCAAAACAGAGTCAGCCTGGGGAAATTAATTTATTACCAATCAAATTAGAGTCAAGCAATGAGAAATAACCCCAAATCTCAAAAACACCTTTCCCCAACCCTTCCCTTCTTCCTGAGCTTCCCAATTTTCTCTACCTCCTCCCCACCAGCGGCACAGGGGAATGAGGAATGGGGGTTGTGGTCATTTCATCGCACATTGTCTCTGCTGCTCCTTTCTCCTCAGGGGGAGGACTCCTCACGCTCTTCCCCTGCTCCAGCGTGGGTTCCCTCTGCTTCTAGCAGCTTATCACAGAAGCCACCCCTGTAGCCCCACCATTACCAAACCTTGCCCCACAGACGCAATACAATATAAATAAGAGGCAATGGCTAGAAAACAATTTTTAAAAAGTTACCGAGGAGAAAAATTTCAGTTTCTGATGAGACCTTTCATGACATGGCTTGTCCTGCTTACCCATATATCCTCTGCTTTCTGATGTTCTCCCTCATTTTCATCTCTGCTGAGTAAGGACTGCCAGGACACCTTACAGTGAGGTTCCTTCTTTCAGCACTGCTTCCAATGCAACTAGTTTCTTCAGCATAAAAGACAAGAACAAGTGTCTGTCTTTTCTTTTTAATGGACTATTCAGCAATGCTATTTTTGTCATCACAAGCAGAAACAGAAGAGGTTTGAGCTACATCTGTATTACCAGGCTTGGCATGCACTCCGCTCCAAGGCAGGAGTGCATACCCCTCTCCCAATTCTGCATCTGCATGCGTCCCAAGCCATCTTTTACTCCTGAAATCAAGCATCCCTACAGAAGACACCTGTATACACCATAGTTGACCCCAGCATATAGTCTCGATGTCGCTTGAAGTCCCAGAATACATCATCAGAAAAATTTCCTCAGGCAAATCAACCCCTTCCATCTTACTTGAATTTAGAAGGTTGGACAAAAAACACAAGCGTAATAGACAACTTTCAGCAATTTCTGCTTAACTAATAAAGACTTTGGTTGTGACTGAAATTTCTCAGAGGCTGGCAAGACTTTTCCAATGGTCAGCATTTCTCAGCCTATGGTCTGCAAGACATCAGGAAACTGTTCATAAATTACATTTATCATTTTTAATAAAACCACACAGAGACTCCTACAAGTCTCTGTGTTAAAAGCAAGCTCCCAAACAAAGCAGAAAAAATAATTCAAATTACCCCTAAATTTTTAAAGTTAACTATTTTGGCTACAATGTCTAGGAGTGACCATGGATTTTTGTCCATGATAGGTGGTCCTTGGGTTGACAAAAATTGGGACACCCCAAAAGAGAGTATGCTGTTGATCAGGCTAACCTGGCAGTATTTGGATGGCTACCTGCTGCCTGCAGCAGGATGAGCACTGTCTTTAAGCTCTGAACAGGGAAAAGATTTCCTGAAATGCGTTAGAAAACCATAGTGCAATGTAAGCAGAGAAAACGACTGAGCTTTGTAAAATTAAGTACAGGTATTGACAAATCCAGTAACGTGGAGGAGTTGTCAGAAAAACTGAAAAAGCAGGAGGAAAAGGCAACTGTTGGAGGTTTCAAACTGCAGTCCCCCCTCTCTCCATGGTGAGGGCCCGTGAAAGCATCGCACGGCTCAGGCTCATCTGGTAGGAAGAGTTTGCTTTTGCAATAGGCCTGTGGCCATATGTTGAGCAAATCCAGAACCTTTGATCCTGTAAACCTCAAACCCATTGAGAACAACGAGCGGCAACTCTCAGCCTGAGAAAGACATTTCAATCAAGGGCAACCTGTGACCGCAGGGCTCCAATAGACATGCAGCAGCAGATGAAAATTGGCCAGCTGAAGCTGCTACCACTCCCTGCCTTCCTTCCCACCTGCCTAACAGATGTGGCTGCCCCCAAGGCAGGGATGTCTGATCCGCTCATGAATCAACTCCTAACTCACCCCCCTTTTCAGCCCGGCATTTAAGGTAACCTGATATCAAAGTTGGCGTACCCCCGGCGGGGTGGAACACCCAGCTAGGGGCCATAACAGCTTTAGCCGTCTGATGCTAATTCTCTGCTGTGCTCCTGACAAAGCCACCAGCCCCGCGGACCGGCCGGCCGTGCTGGAGGACCGGGATGGCAGCGGTCCCTCGGGTGGTTTGGCTCTCTCTGTCCAAGGACCGACTTGTACTTTATCGGCAAATCTGCTCCAGGCTTCAAAACGGACAGTGATCTGGAGAAGAATTCACGGGGGCAGGGAGATTTGAGCTCACACAGCTGCTGAGCCCATGTTTTAAGCACAAACTTAAACATGTGTCTTTTTATGCTATAATTCGGTGTTTCACTGCGTTTCTAATACTAACCAGGAATAATACATGTAATGCTTACTGATCTGTATACACATATCAATTGAGGCCCAATAAGCATCTTCTAGAGATGCATATTTCTGTATAATATTTCTACTATAACTTCACGGGTTATTTAAATTATTATTAGGCTATTTAAAATAACTACTTCAGTAGGGGTTGGTTTTTGGGTTGTTTTTTTCCCATTTGCATCTGCCTGTAGGTACATATGAGGTCGTCTTTAGACGTGTGAGAGCTTGGGCAAATTTTGCATGGTAATATGCCTTGGAAGAAAAGGGAAACAAAAGTCAGAGAAAAACATCATATTCCTTCTCTCTGCCTATATTGATGACTATCTCCTCCTTCAGCACAGACCCTTCATTCAGAGCCTTTCCTCTCTAATCTTCGCCCTGGGATCTATGTTTCTAACTAGCTCCATTCAGAAGCCTGCCTGGACAGTTAGAGACAGGATACTGCCAGAAAAATAGACAGTAATAAAATGTAATTAAATTGGCAGTCAGGACGCTTTATATTTAAATCTAATTGACAAACTCAAACCACAAAGACAAAGGTTGGGGGATGTGGATCTAACAGCGTCCATATAAATCCTAAATAGATCATTACATCAATTTGAAAATACACCCAACAGGCAATAACGTAGAGAAAACAGCTAATGAGAAGCTGTGTTTCATCTCTGGAAAAGTTATCCGGGGTGGTTTTTGCAACTTTTCCTCTGAGCCCTTTGACACTGGTAGCCTGTGGGACACCACCCTGGGTTAGGCTGACCACTGCCTGGTGAAACACTTCAATGCCTGAAATAGGGTTTATGAGGGAACAAATAGCAACACCGTCACTTCTGTCCTGCCTGAAAATTGCCCACACTCTTAAGTGGGCAGGCTGGTACTATTTGCCCAGAATTTCTGATCCTGGGTCCAAGGAGGTGGTAAGAGCTGTGAGTGCTCTTCACCACTCACTGGCCAGAAGAAAAACAGTGTTCATAGTGGCTATAAAACCACTCAGGACCCACTTCTGCCTCAGTACAAATCCTGTACTGAGCTACAGAGTGAGCTGGTACACAAAAGTGCTTCCAAATTGTACATGAGCAGTACAGAAACTACATCCTACCCCGTCCTTTCAACAGCTGAGCGCTTCGCAGGAAAAGGCCCAGTTCCCTCATAACTCCACTCACAAAATATCTTTTACACCTCAAATTAAAAGAGTTACTTTACACTTTATTCTTTCACCAAAACAACTGAAAAATTATTTTTGTAGATATCCCAGACACTGTAGCTCTGCTTAGTTCTGAAAGGAATATTCTGAAGGCAATATTTTGTTCTTGAGCTATATCTCTCTAAACCAGGGCTAAAGAAGTAACGCTAGAACAGACAGTCATCCCCCAAAAAGGAGGTACACTTTTTTTTTTTTGGGGGGGGGGACCCCACACACAATAAGGAAGTATGTGGAACTTAGACACAGGCAGTAAAAACCCGAGCACACTGAACTCAAATGCTGCTCCTTAAAGAGTTGCCAATTTCTTTGCCTGAGGACACAATACTAAGGACAATATTATTTATAACACACAATAAAAGCACAACTTTAGGTCCTTTTATAAAGTTAGTGATATTGATCTTGGGTTCTTTATACAAGACAATATCTGTTACTTTCCTAAACATTTACTGGATTGCAGCTAAATTTATTTTTTCATATAAAATGAAAGTGTGCCTGGCACAATTTACTTTTTTTATTTTTTTTATAAGGCCATATTAAATCAGTCCAGAGACATCGACAACAGAGCGGTAAATATTTAAGATTACATCTTCTTTCCTACAACATTATTCTTTTCCTTCTCTATCAGATCTACTGTCAAATAACTCAGTTCCTCCTTTTATTCTCACTCTTCAAGCACTCTCAGCATCTCAGTTACACTAAGATCATCAGAGTTCATTGGAAAGATGAGCAGAAATCGAAAATCTGAGAGCACACTTATGGCATGATCCAAAGTTACTGGAGTCAAAAAGAAACACTGTCTTCCATTAGACGAGCTCAACATTAAGTTCCAAAAATTTATTGCCACTTCTAGTGATCATATGCAAGAGCCATCAATAATATTCATTGTAATAAAGTGTTTATTGGGAAATGGCAACACTAAATGGGCGAAAATATGTCCAGATAGAAAATTTAATATTCACAACCTTTGTCCTACCTAGGGATTACTAGAAGAGCAAAATAAGTATTTCTTTCCATTTCTCTAAGAAAGACAAAAGACTTCAAACAAAGCCCAGGGGAAGCACTAGGAAAGTAACATCGTCCAGCAGAACTAGGCTAAATCCTGCAGTTATTATTCTGATCTGGAATCCCAGCAGGTTGACAACTACCTTGCAAGAAACACTAGTAACATCAGGCAATCTTTATACACTTCCTTTGGACAAAAAAAAAAAAAAAAAAAAAAAAGGCAAACCTTAATCATCCAGTTGGGCTTAGATACGACAGCACAAGACAAATGCTAGCTGCCATGCCCAAACATTTCTCCAGAGAAAGCTTTTGTGTTTGCATTTCTCTGATCACGTGTTGGGTCAAGCAGGGTGTTGTGTTAGTCGGTTGTTGGTTGGTTGTTGGTTATGGGTTGTTGGTTGTTGGTTATGGGCTCCCGCTGCTGTTTTGTTTCTCTGAGATCACAGACTTGCCTCATTTGAAATTCTGATGCAAACCACAGCACTAGGGCAAAGCTCAACATTTCAGGGATCTGCCTTTAGCCATAATTATAGGCTCACCTTTGTGCCCTGCACTTTCAAGGCTGGCAGTTGCTATAAATTACCACAGGTGGGAAAAAACCTCACAAAACAACAGCAGCATTCTTGAAGGGGCACCAAACAAGATACAAGTTTGTCCACTGACATTTTCCTCCTGGATAACTCAAGCCAGGAGGTCAAAACAATGGCTGACTAACAAGACAGCATGCAGGGAAAAGGTTACCATTAATAATGCAACAGAAGAGCACTGTGTGGACAAGTAATGTAGGAAAAACATACCAAGACGACCAGTAGGATACAGGGGTCACACAAGAAATGACTAAGCGCTAGTCAGAGAAGTGATTTTCTGAAAAGGATGCAATATTGTTAGCTAAACATCCTTCCAGGCGTTCAGTAACTTCTGCTCCCTGTGCATTTCCTTCAGAGGTAAAAAAATATAGACCTACTAATGTCTGTACTTTATTATTAACATAAGTCGGTGCTTTGATGATCTTACTAGGAGACATTCCTTAAGGACTCCAGATTTGCACAGTCAAAACAGACAGCTCAAGAAAAAAGAAAAGAGCAAAGGAAGGGGAGCATGTGAATAGTGATGTTCAGGCAGATCCGGAGTAGAGGATTCCCTGCCCTCAGCAACAACAGCACAAGCAGCAGCGGATCGGTCAGATGATGCCGTCCATCATGCGCAGTCATCCTTAACAGTTTCTCTCCAGTCTACACACTAATTCAACCATTGGCCTAAGATAGATACTGTTATTACCAAAAAGATTCATGAAGGATTTCTGAAAGAAGCTAATGTCCACTAACCAAGTCAGCTTCAGAGGTAGCTGAGAAAAGACTCCATATGCCACGTTTTCCAGACCTGTGAAGAAACAAGTCCTGTACAACACACACACAATTTCACAGCAGCATTCTCATAAGCAACGTTGGCACATAACAACTTTGCATCTAATTTGGCTATAGCCTGCACATCTGGATTTCCTTTCTATGAACACTGGGGTGCAAACCTTGGTAGTGAAAAACCAAAAGCTCCAAGAGCAAGCAGCACAGGCTGAAAAAATAAATGTACTCATCTCCAGACATCATTGCGTCTTAAAATTCAATGTGGCAGAAACTTGGAAGCTTAACATCTGAATGGTGTGGATTCCCGATTTCCAAATCGAATTCCATCAGCAGCGTTAGAAAATGCTTTCCTACAAGACATGCATAATTTTAAGGTTCCAGGAATGCATAATGCTAGGGATTAGTGAACTGCAAACCTGTTCCATTTTCTTAAAGCTAAGTATTCTCTGACTCTTCTCTTACTGTACTGTGTACTGTAAACCAGGAATAACTTAAGTGAATTCCCATGAGTTACAGCAGTCTAAGGCTTGTGTAAGTGGGAAGAGAATCATGCTGTCTGTGCTCTATAAACTACAAGCAGGGTGAAGAGTTTACATAATGGTTTTACAAACAAAAGCCCTTCACATCTATAATCCATGACCAGAAAATGAATCTATCCTGCATAAAAAAGGAAAAATAGCTCATCTTACAATGCCTAATATGAATAAGAAACATGGCACGCAAGCCAGTGATGGATATGAAGGAATTACAAGATAAAATATCAGCGTTGTTTTCCTTTCTAATAGCAGCTTTGGAAGTGGTTTTGCAATGTATTTGTTCACAGACAGTTCTTCTGGACAAGATGGCGTGTGCGTGAGAGTATGTGATTATAGTGAGAAGACAGTGAGAAGTATAGTGAGAGACAGCGTGTAGGTAAGTGGCCTGTTTAGTAATCTTTATTGCTAAACAACCCCATGTCCTACCACTGGCAAAATGGAAAGCAGTTTCAGAGCATCCTTTTGCTTTCTTTTGCCTGCTTAACAAAATATACTTGCAAAGAGGCTTTCAATCACTGCCTTCAATTACTACACAATAAAAATTATTTCAGAACTGCTTTTAGTGAGGTAGGGGGGAAAAGCAGCCTCATCATGGTATCCTTCCCTTGAGAGCTCCGGACGAGTGAGGGAGGGAACAGAAGTTTCAGTTTCGTCTCTTCTACTCTTTCTAATTCTGATCCCAGTCTTGTGCTTTCAGCTGATCCTCATTGCAGGCTACTGAAATAAAGACTTAATGGGACTATGAATGGGGCTTACTAAAAATAGCTGCTACCTATTTCATCAAGAACTAGCATATAGGTCAGAAGCCTATACCTGGCTATAATTGATGATGTCTGGAAGAACAAACCCAGTTTCTTCATTGCAGTGTGTCTGAGGAGTAAGCGCAAAAGCTGAAGAGAGGAACTGAACACGGCTTTTTAAAGATAAACCAATTACAAAAAACTATACTTATTTTAAGGATATTACCACTTCACAAATGATAACAAATTAACATGAATATGACAACATGCACAAATCAGTAAAATGTGTTGCTGCTTATCTGCAACATCTCCCAGTCGAAAGGAAGAACAAGCTTTCCTACATTTTGTATTATTTCTTTCTTCTCTGAAACATCAAACATTTTCCTCAGAAGCACAAGGGCTACACTACAGAGACCAATGAGAAGACAGATTTACACTCATATCCCAACTGATTCATTGCTAGAACAATTAAGCCGTATCCCAGGACCTTCTGAACCTCTAACAGTCTGTATGCCTCATTGGTTTTATACATAGCCCTAAAACCACTGTACGTTAAGCTACAAAATCAAAATTATCTGGCGTAAGTGTTCTCAACCAGTGACATTCCCACTGCACTCCCTCTTCTGACAGTACAATATCTGAGAAGAAACGATGGAGAAAGAGATGGTTCCAGTCAAGGAGCTAGACAACACCAATCCACTATCCTTTGAGGAGAAGGAATAGTTTTACATAAAGCTGAGCCTCTTTCTAATCATGTGGATATCTAATGTCTGTATCAGAGACATACTAATGAGTTGAGAAGAAATGAGGGTGTAAAGACAATGAGTTTTGCTAGACTTTGAGTGTATGAGCTCCAACTACCTCGGGGCTGGAAATCCAAAGCAATAGGGAAGGCAAGGTGTGGGCAAGTTAAAGTGGTTTTCCTGTCACTTAAAGACTCCCTGAAAAGAGAGAGACAGAAGCAACAGAGCATCCAAGTCACTGCAAACATGAAAATCTGCAGATTTTGGACTGGCACGCTCTTTTCATCCTTTATTTAATGAACCAGTGAATTCAAGCTAGTGTTAAAGCACACTATTTGTGTCTCGAGTGTTCTGTTACACTGTCAGATTTTATTCACACCATCTGAATAAGAAAACTGACAGAAATCAAAGTTTATCTGAGCATAAACAAGGAAATGATACAGTGCCAATTTGTGCAGTAATTCTAACGGGACCAGTTGTCCATTTCCTCTTCTCATACAAGCTGATAGCCTTAAAAAAAACCAAGAAAGAGAGATGCAGAGAAGACAAGCCAGCAAATGAATACTGAAGCACTTACCTTTAAAGCACCTAACCCACAAAAAAAGAGTGTGACAAGGTACGAAGGAGGTCTACACTCCTTCACAAGCACATATCAGTGCAAGCCAATGTGAGCAGCCGTTCTGTGCTGGGGATCAGGGAGTAGCAGAGGTAATTGGGAAGGGTTTGGTTCACATGGCAGCAGCCCTCAGAGCTCTTCAGAAGGAGGGCGGCAGGTCAGGAACAGCCTCGAGCAGCCACCCTGATGCACACCGCTATGAGGATTAAGCCTCCATCTGGACTAAAGTAAAATGCCACCAGCACCAGCCTCTCTAAAGCTTCCAGCAGTGCCAGCACTGGCTGACAGCACCTGAACAACCTGCACCACCAGCGGTGTTGCACATCCACCAGCCTGGTCCTCCCTCCCTGACATGAGAGCTCATTTCCTCTCCTCTGTCCATCTACGACCAAACTGAAACAAAACTCTTGTAAAACAACGGACATGACAAAAAGGAGGCAACCAAGGTGACAAAGAGGATGAGTTCAAACAAGTGTGTATTACAGAAGGAGTTATCGTCTTCCCTCTGTCAGAGGGGAGAAGATACGGCTCATCTTGCAAACAGTCATCCCACCAGGGACGAACAGGCACTGAAGAAAATCCAGCTCCTGTCCCTTCCAGTCCTCTCCTCCCTGCTCACACATTCCTGCTCACGGTTTACAAACTGGTATAAGAGATGTAAGGATCAGAAGAGGCTGCGGTCATGCCCAACGCTGTTTTACACAGTAGTCAACCTTGAATCAGCCAAGACTCCTACAAACCTCACATCTTGTACTTCAGCAAGAATTTTCTTTGAAAGGGAAATAAAGTAACTTCGCATAAGTGACTGATCAAAGAGGCACGCCATGGTATTGTTCATATGACACCTCCTTTTGTTAAGGTGACCTCCAAATGAAACATGGGCCCGCAGCTGCATGATCAGAACACCCAGCACACTGCTGAGTGTCAAATTATTCAGAACTGAAATGCATCTGTTTAATATCTGAAAGATTATCTTGCTTTATAACACACAAACAATTGGAGGATCAGAGTAATTGTTTCTCAAGCAGAGGCGCTTTTTGTTCCTGTAATCCACTAACCAGGAAAAGTATCTGACCTGCACAAACAGCACAGATTAAGTTGTTAGCTGTCACACAAAAGATAAAAGGGAGAAGTCATTTCTGTGCATCCAGTAGCACAGGCTGAATTCAGTTCCAGAACACAGACAGTCTTGCCAATTCCTGGCATTATAAATTCATTAGTCAGCCTTTACCTCTCTTGAAACAATCCCCTTCCTCCAATACCTTTTAAAAATATCTTTCTCGTGATGGATCCCTTTGTCTCGTGAAGTCTGGACACTTGTATTTTCAGGCTTTTCCCTGCAGAACGGCTGAGCCAAGAGATCTAAAACACACCCTCCTCTTTTTTTTTCTAATAAAAAATGAGGGTCTCTGCTCCAGAAGTCAGGGCTTCCACAAAACTGCAAAGGTCTCTGATGAAATGTTGGCACTCATCAACAGCTCGTATACTTCTCTGACATGGTGGAGAGAAACCAGTGGTTTTGACACAAGATTATCATAATGAATGGCATTTACAATAAGCATTAAATTACCTCACAGTTTTGTAAAGTTTTTACATGAATCCATGACACAGTCAAAACAAGAAATTGATTTTCATGTATGATGGAGAAAAAGTGGAGAACTGTAGAGAATTGCATCTTTAAAAGAGTCTGGCATAAGACAGTCAGAACCAGCCACAACAGATTTTTGTACCAAACCAGGTGCCTGTAATTCAACCACAAACTATTGGTCTCACTCTAGGCACAAAGGGTAAACCTCTGTGGCCTGAAATATCGGTTTTGTAAATACAAAAATACTGATTAATGTTTTCCATTTAGACTAGCTCAGGAAGTTCCAGCACTGAGACAGTACTTCAGCAGACTTGTCTGATTTACCAAAAAAGATAATTTTATAGTACACAAATTAACAGGCAAGGAAATTTTGATTATCCTTAATTGAAACTAAAAGTACAGAGCATCCCTTTTCATCTCCACTCAGTAGAAAATTTTATCTGTAATCCTAAACTCAGTCCCCTGTTTTGTGGCTACAGTTCATATCTGCAGAGTACCCTGAACTTCAAAATTTCTCTGAACCTGTACTTGCAGCTGAGCAAAACTAAAATAATGCAGAAAAACTGTCCCACACAAACACATAGTAAATACAGTTGTAAAACAAACTTGCAGGATTTCATTTGGGTCTAAACCATTTTTTATGCATTGAAGAG
Organism: Aramus guarauna; assembly: GCA_013400195.1. Lineage (NCBI taxonomy): Eukaryota > Metazoa > Chordata > Aves > Gruiformes > Aramidae > Aramus > Aramus guarauna. The sequence goes on along the minus strand of VXBL01008311.1, from coordinate 208,886 downwards.
TTTACACATGTGCACGGAAGCACACATTCATTGAGAAACCACACAGGACAAGGTAGTTGTGTTTGAAAACTTAAATTTCAAGTTAAATTATAAGGGAAACCATTTGTTTACACATCTATTTAGATGATCTCATTTCCTCCAAAATTAGTGTTATAAGATCCCTCCTCCTCTACTCCGCTCTCCTGTATTTTAGTGAAAGAAAGCAGTTCATGAACTACGCCTGGACAACACCCATTAAAAATGTCAATGACCATACAGAAATGCACCATTCCTCTGGCAAGGAGGATATATCTACATCTGGTATCCCATACCCTCCTGTATGCACTCCATAAGAAGGGACCTCACCTGACTGAGAGGAGGGACGGATAAGCAGCTGAAGGAGAACCTTGCCAGAAGGTGTTGCCTGAATCCATGCCCTCTCTAATAAAATCATAAACGTACGCACAGAGAATAGAAAACAAAAGAAAGAAAGCAGAAAAGCCAGAGGGAATAGTCTTGCGGAGACCTTCTAGCCTTGTCGGCTATCATTTGACTCAAAAGATCACTCCCATTTTTTTCCACAAATGCCATATTATATTTACACTCTATTCAGATTTTGGAGGGACATGCTCCAGTACTAATCAAGTTTGTTTCACCTGTTCTCCAGCTAAGATGTCTTTCCTCCATAAATCTATGTTTATTATTTATCTCAATTGTTCAATGCAAAGTCATTCCAAACGTGACATTGAAATTCCATGTCCTTATTTTAAATGAAGGATGTGTGTTACATATATCATTTTCAAGGAGATCTATACTAAACTGTCTGTAGAATAATCTCACATAACTAGATATCCCACCAGCAATCTAGAAAATATCTTAAATAGCCTCTCTAAAAAGGCACTTAAAACTCAGAAGGGTATATAGTTCATAAATTGTGAGTAGCTACTAAACTGTTATGCAAATGTCTTTGCAGGATGGGCACTTTAAACCATAAAGAAAGAGAGCAGTTATTCTATTCTCCTAGGGATTTGTTTAAAAAAAAAACACAAACCAAACACCACAACAACAACAAAAACCCCAGCATACATATAATTAGATAATATTCAGGAACTGCATATTATTCTAAGCTATTCGGAATCCAGGTTTCTGAGAGAACACAGAAAACTTCACATTTGTTTTAATCACCACTACAGATTCTAATTCCTAATAATTTGCTATGAAGAAATGGAGCTTAATTAAAGACAACCTTTAATACTGAGAGAGAAAAGAGAATTTAGCAAAAGGTAAGCATTCTGAATGAACACTAAAAAGGGAAGAACAAACTTTTCTTCTATTTTAATTTAATTAAAAAGGTTTTTTGCTTTTTCCTTAAGTGAAAGAAAAATACTTTGAAAAATGATTGTTCTAACTGTAGTTAGTCATAATTAAAAGCCATCCAAAATCACAATACAGTATTTAGCAAACTGCTTTTCACGTAGTGACTGTTCAGCTGGAGAAGTATCATACATAAAATTAAACCCCCCCAAATTAACAATAGAATACATTTTACTGATCTGCCTAGAGTGAAAGATTAGTTGTTAGTTCCAGCCCAGTCTTTGCTGTGATCTCATTATAAATTCCTCAGAGAAAAACATATATCCTCTTTCTCCTGCTGACTGTGCTCTTCTCTGCCTTGGGGCATTCATCTCCTGTTGCTGCCACCAGAGCTACCTGCTGGAACAGTTTTCACACCGGTGGAACGTATATTACCACGCACAGGTCTGGCAGCAGTTTGACATGCAGGGTAGGTATTTCCTATACCTTTCCTTTTTCGTTATGAAATATCTGTAGTAAGGTTTGTCCCCATACTATGAATTATGTGATCTAGAAAGCCAACAAGTTGGACTGTAGGTTTGGGATGGCCTTAAATCACTCTTTAAAAAAAAAATCTCTATATTAAAAGGCTACTCATGGGACTGTCCAGCTTCCTATTTTCAATCTCATGAAATTTCCATTTCGCTCTCATCCTCCAGCCTGTACTCCTTCACTGCAACACATCCTTCCATTTCCTCCCTCCTGAAACAGGAGGACGTATAGATCTAATCTTAGCACATTAAATCTTCCAGCTATTTTATCTTCACCAGGACTTGACGCTATTTTCAGTTATTCAAAACACATTTTTCCTAATGAAGTCCCAGCCCTCTGGGAAACGAGGCCCAAATTTGCCCATCACAGCTGTCATTCACCCAGGTACTCAACACACCATCACCCGAGACAGGTCCAGGTCGTGAAGGAGAAGTACAGAGAGCAGCCAATTAGCGTTCAGATTCAAGCTGACTCAGCTTCAGTGGCGAGACACAGTCCAAATTTTTTGTGTACCAGCAATTTTCTGCTTTCTTGTGCTTATCCTCTAGCTATTACCATGCTTCACTATTAAGATCTTTTTTCTTCCTCGACACCAAATATAGCTACTGCTTCCTTAGGCTCCTGCCTTTTCTTACTTTTTGTATTACAGGCTAATGATCTGTCACCTAATATTAAATTATTTGCTCTCCTAATTGCCTATTTGCAGATAATACATTGTGGAGTAAGGTGGCTACCTTAGCACTTTCCCTATATATTTCAAAAGAAGAAAGAATTGATACATTAGAAATGAAAGGCTCAAACCCCAAGAGAACCCTAGTCCTACTTATTACTCACAAAAATATTTCATCCACAGTATTAAAATACTTTACAAAATTTCTGTAGTATTTATTTTTTCATCCCTTTCCAGTATCGGTTACTTTCATTCCGAAGACTATGACGTTTTCTCATTTTCAGATCAAACGTTCAAAGCATCCCGAAAATTTAATACCACCATAATGCGGTATTTTAAAACAAACAGAAAAAATATGATTGAATCCACTGATATTTTTTCCACCTTTTAAGAATTCTTCTGGTATGCCAATAGAAAGAAAAAAAAAAAAAACCCACACTCCAAACCATGGACAGTTGACCAAGTTACTAGGTTGAGATCAGTTCTGCTATATGGCACAGGGGCTACACAGATACTATAGGTGAGAACACAAACTTTCCACGAGCTAAGAGCCTCAGCTGTATGAGGCTCTCCCTTTGTAGCAGGGAAAATACAGAAGGCAGAGGTGCCAATGGGATGCACACATGCAGGAAACAAGGTCCCCTACCTGTCTTCTCCAAATCCCATAATTATTTTTCTTGGATGGATTTTTGCTCATATTTTGTTCAACTCTTGCTGGGCTCTACAATGAATCAATTACAGTAGTGGAGCTCTCTGGTTACCCTGAACCTCTGAACAGACTGAAGGTGGAAAAAGCCATGGAAAAACACTGACTAAAGAGCTGCTGGCAACTCAACAGAGACACATTGGAGGGAGCCAAATAAAGCTCCTGTCTTTCAGATTCACAAAACAAATTTGCTCCAACACTCCACTGAGAGCTTCATCCTCATTTCACGAACACACTGCAGTCTGACAAAAAAAAGAATGTGTGGGTTTGGAGAATAGAAAAATGAAACCTTGCGTTGTCACAGGGCACTTGCAGAGGCAATGTGAAAATGGTATAACGTCAGTTATAGTAAAGTTGTGGCATTAAAATCATTCACAAAAGTATTCCTATTTGCTCAGCCTTTATCTCAGGTGCTTTATCAAGTAAGCTATCTCAACAGAGAAGAAAAATCAAGATTGCATGACACTGAATCAAACCTAGTAACATCAAAGATTTATGATTTTCTTAAGGAAATAATAAAACCTTGTAAAAACTTTTCACAGATTATTAGTACAGAGCTCTACCAAAATTATCTTCCTGGTAAAAAAATAAAACTCACTTTAAAGGCTAATACAACAGATGGATTAATGTAGAACAGTGCTTAGCTTTCAACCATTTGTTTTAATTATTGTACTCTCAAAAACTCACTAAACAGTCAAAGGATCCTCAAAGTTCTTAGCAATGTGTGGTATTAAACACAGAAAGCCTAAGAAGATTTCAGCTATGTGTAATATTTATTTCTCAAGATAGGCAGAAAAATAAAATACAAAATAACCAGCTAGACTTTAAGCCAATGTGGGTAACCTACAACCTTTAATGACTTAAAAAAAAATAAATAATCCTGAAGTAACTTTCACATTAAAAAAAAAAAAAAAAAAAACAAACAAAAAAAAAACCCAGATAACTAAGATAACTTTAAATTTCCTTTTGAATGACAGTTAATTACTAACAAAAATATCTGTATCTGTCAACAATTAACAGGAACTGAATATAACTTCTCAAAAACTAAATCACAAGATACTTCATCCCTAACCTGATGACATAATCAAGAGATGATGGAGAAACACTTGCATAAAGCTGCTATTTTGTTCTTGATTCCATAAGCAGATGACCACACTAATTGACAGTACGGGTGCAATGTCACGATAAGAGGTGTAGCACAATCTCGTTGGTGTGACATCTAATGCCAGGTCAGGGTTTGTCATCTGCAAAGAAAGGGAATGCCTCTGCTGCTCTTCCATCAACGTTTCATTTTCACAATTTTTCTTTTTTGGGGGTTTTTTGGTTGTTTTTTTTTTTTAAGTGCTTATCACAGAGAACATTAAGATCTGACTGTGGTTGCCAACAGCATTGTCGGCCTCCTTGCATAAAGTTTGTGGGAGGGTAAGTCACGCCAATGTCCATCGCTATATGCTTGCGTTCCCAGTAGCATATAGCACTTTCCTAATCAAGCAAAGTGACCTACCGTCATACCTCATGACTTCAGTCTGAATCATGGACTTGTGGCTCTTCCACAGTACCTACTGTGGGTGAAACTGTTAGTGAAAAACAAGCGTATATTATTAGACAATGCCTTGCTCACCTGCTTAGGCTCACGTTTTCTAAGTGACTAACAATAAAACCAGATAGACTCTAACATTAAGATTTAAAATGTTACTTATTAAACTGAGAAAAGTACTTCCCATTCTGCTGGAAACCCCAAATTTGATGTAGTTACAGGGAAGTCACAAAATCAGAGGTGCCAATGGGAAAATTGGTTCCTTGTCCATCTCTTCCAGCTCTCTGTTTTGGATTTTTTTTCATAGATTTCTTCCCTCCACACCAGCATTCTAGTCCATATTCTACACAGGTTTTGAGGATCACCCTTTTTCGAGCACATTTCCTTCTAAGAAGGAATGAGCTTGAAAATATAGTTCCTCAAAACAGAGGAACAAAGGCAATGGCTAAAAATTATTTAAAAACTGAAGTCCAGTCTCAGTGAACGGAGTTAGAATTTCACCAGGAATTAAGTGGCTCCAATACAAATCTGAGGTTTTGTGTTATCTGTAAAATGGGATGCCCATTCTGCTCATGCATGTCATTTTAAAAAAAATGAATTAAATTTCCTTCTCTTTTCCTTCTCAAGGTGAAAAGGCGGGTGGGGGGGATGGGACACGACGACTTCCCACGTGGCTCACCATAGCCGACTGCAATTAATAGCGATACCTTCAGGAATTCCAAACAGCTCTGAGAGGTCTGACTACTTGCGTAGCTCCTTGCGCCAAAGGAGACCAGCCGCCCTGCGAGGCCGCCGGGCAGGGTCGGGATCTGGCTCAGCAGATCTGCTGCCTTCTTACCAAAAGTGCTGGGCAAGAGCATCACGTAAGCGTGAAAAGCCGTGGGGCACCTCTCTCTGCCCCTATATTTTTGCAATAGTTTTTCAAGTCACTTCATCCTTTCCCTGCAAGCCAAAGCCAGATGTAATACTGTTTTACTGCCGTGGAGAATAATAAAAGAGATGTCATTAGTCTTTAATTTAAGGTTTACGACACAGAAAATTTTAATGGGAGTTAAATTAACTATTGACATTTATCACAATAATTTGTTCTGTAGCCTCTGACCCGCAAGACAATAACAGGATAATAAAGGCTTCAGGACATGACTGAGCTGGGAGAAGAAACCGTCAGTTATCAGATGCAAGTAAGCAGCCTGTCATATGTGAGACTTCTTGTTTTACAGACAAAGAAAATCTAGCGGTGGCTATTTTACACCTTTGAGATATGTTCACACACAAGCAATCACATCAACTTTTATATCCATTCACTTCACAAGATATGCAAAATGAGGTCCTGAAAAGGCTTTTTAGAGGAAGAAAGCTAAATTGCTGCTGACCATCATGGCATACAAAACAGCCAGCATGACATCCTTACAAGAAAAATGCTTAAAAACTTTAAAGATGATTTACAGATCTAAGCTTAGCTTCAAAAATGCTTACCATATGAAGCAATTATGTTTTAAACAAATCTTAGGCAGGGTAATATAAAGGAGATCTGAGGCAATAAGAGAGAGAGTCTTTTTGACTTAATGGTTTGTTTCAAGTATATTGTGAAAAACTGGAATATTGTGGCTTTCCTTTCAAAATAATTTTTAACACTAGCTATTAATAACACTTTGCAGGCAGGCAGGCCTGTATTCATTCAATGTAATTTCGTTGAATTTCACATCATGGGTAGGTAATTGTAAATGCATTTTTTTTATATTAATAAAAGGATAATACCACAGCATATCACTGCTAAAAGCCTCCATTCTGGAATTTTCTAATTAAAATGTTGGTATCATATCAACATGACAGAGCTTGTGCAGCCCAGGAGCAAAAATATGCTAATAAATATTCTCCTCTCACCATACAACCCCTGTGGCTTTGCATTCCTGCAGGAAGCCTCATCTAGTAGCATGACTCTACACAGGACTTCATACGCGGATCCTCGCCCAAACTGCTCTGTAAAAGTATGGCTCCGTCGAAGCTGTTAGCGCAAACTGGGTTTACTATCACAGAGCAGGATAACTACGATACATCAAGCCCAGCATTGGCTGACTTTTTCACAAGAGTATTTTCCCAAGGAATGGAAGCAAAGGAGACAGATTTTAGCACCAAATCCTGTGTTTAGGCACTGAGCGGTATTTATTGGAATATACTTTTTGCTAATTATACAATCACATGGAGAGGGCGGAATGATGAAGCCAATCACACAGGCCTTAATTAGACCAAATGCTACTGAATTTAAGAGAAGTTCTGCCTCTAAGAACTCAAGGCTCAGATATTTCTTCCCGCACCCAGCAGTTGATCATTATTTTTCCCCTGAAGCCGGATTAATTGCTCATATAATACAATTTTTTTCCTGGCTTGTATAACTGAACTCCTTTTCATGTCTGTCTCGTCATTTTCATTACTTAACTGAGCTATTGGCAACAGCATCATCCTGCCTCAGCAATTTCTATAGATTAAATAAATGTTGCATGAAAATGTGTTTATCTATACCTGTTTTAAATTTGTTGCTTTTTAATTTCACTATCGCTTTGTTCTTTTGTTATGAGAAAGAGTAGAAGCTATGCGTTTGATTGAGCTTCTCCATACCAGTTCATATTTCATACACCACTAACATCTTTCACCGTGTCCTCCTTCCTTAACTAGGTCAGGCAAGCCTTATAAATATCTCTTTATTGGTAGCCCCTCTGCCTCTAATAATTTCCATTGCCCTCTGAATCTCTTCTATTTCTGCCACGTCCTTCTGCTGTAACACAACTAGAACTGACCGTAGCATGCAAGGTTAGGAGAAAGATACATTTCTGTTTAGATAACACCGATTAAATGTTTCCTGTGTTATTTTGTGTCGCTGTCTAATATATGGCACTACTCCACTTGCTCTGACTGCAACTGCAAACCCTGTCCTCGCCCCTACTGCACCGACCCTCGGTGCCTCATAACCCTCTGTCACACTTCCATAAGTCAACCTATTTTAGTTAATTCAGTCGAGAGATGAAAACTTAACAACAAAACGCTCCAGCTCAGACTGTCGCCTACAGCTTGTGTGTTACCACCCCACCCACGGCGAGCCCGTGGCTCTGGCTGGGGTCCCTAGGCATCACCACACAAAGAAGGACAATTATTTCACCCTGAAGGCACTGCAAACCCAGATCCTGCCCACGCAAGCGCTTCTACACATACACGTTCACAAGAATTAAGTTATACCTGTGTCCAGAGCCCTGCTAGGGTGAGGGTCATATTTATGTTCTGTTCCACAATTTTGAACTACCTATTCCTATGGTTGGTATGTGGCATCTGGTCTGTTTGCATCAATTCCTAAGGTGTGGGTTATTTCTATTAGGTGGGTGCCCATATCTCTTAACATATAGGTTACCTTTCTTACAGTAACAAGGCAAAAATGTTACCTATGATTACAGCTTCTCTGCCATAAATTATTTATTACTCGCAAGAGTCTGTTTGCTCTGTGGGTAGGCTAGGGGAAAAGGGTTGTTTACCTAATGAAGGAGCAGCCTATGATCAATGTCACTAGTTTTCAATGCAGATTTATATATATTAAAAAAAAATTCTGACACACTTACAGCACTGGAAAATGCAGAAGTATTTATAGCTTTATTTAGGAATATTTACTTTTAGGTTAAGACACTGTTTTCTCAAGGTGCTTGAATTTTTTATTTGTTTTTGATTCATATCTTGTTTCCCACAGCGTGGTAGATTAATGCAGAAATATATATAATATGCTATGTTTAACTCCTTCGGCTGCTCCCTGCTAAACATATTATAATATTTACATTCAGCACACCACTGACCTTAAACCTGCATAGCCTAAAAAGGGTGGGTAAGGCCTGTTTCAGACTGACCTCTAACATCAATCCCAGGGCTGAACTTGAGGATGGAAATGGTGTCAGCAGTAGCAGCTGCCCCCAGCCTGCCCACTGCCTTCATGGCTAGTCCCATCTGGTACCGGTGGACTTGAAGTTCCTTGAGACTGACCAGTTCTCAAAATGCCAGAAGATTTTCTAAGCAATATTACAATAAAAATGTTACATACAAATATATATTTTTAAAATTTTTTATTTTTTTTTTAAATTCCTCTCCTCAGGAGAGGATTTGGAGAAATTTATAGAGGGGGTACTCTGGTATTTTTGTTCATTACTAATTTAAAAGAAGCTATTTCACTGCATTCCTGACACACCATCATACATTTCAGAGATTCCCACAGCTGGAGATGATCAGATGTTCATCATCTGATGACAGGTCATTTTCTAAAGCAGGACCTTAGCTATGGAGCAATCTGCCAAGAGACACCACACTTGGCTCTATTGCACTTCATTCTCAGAAACCAAAATCCACACACTGTTTTTGAGGAAACCTTCCTTAGAAATAGGAAGTTGGATATAACAAGAAAAAGAAGGAAAAAGAAAAAAGAGAGAGAAAAGGAAGTGCAAAGTCATTAACCTCATTCCGTTATTACCTCTCACGGCCCTTCCTCACCCTTAGGTTCGTGAGGCATTTCAAATGCTTCAGTGAGAAATTCTTTTGAAACATCACGGACTGAATTAGATTTGCAATATGTGATAAAACAAAATGAAAGGTAGATACCTAAAGAGAAGAAAATACAATTAGACACAGGTGCCCAGCAGCTGAGGAGTGAGAGGGTATGTAATTGCGGCAGCAGACAGCAAGGCAACATGTGAACCCCTCCATCAGGATGAGACGTGGAAGGCTTACTGTACCAAACAAACATGTTTCTTCTCTCCCATGTCCTCACTTTGTTCAGGTTTCAGGGACAGAAAATCAAGGCACTTGGATTAGGAATGAACAGTAGCACTCCCTGGCCGGATCAGCAACACACACGGTCAGGAACGAGACAGAAGTTGCAGGGTGGACCGGGGATCCACCATTTATGGGTTTTTGCCTCCTCCCTTAGATTACTTACAGTTTTGTTTTAGCCTAAGGCACTCGGAGGTACGCATCTAAGGCTGTAGACCTCCAGCAGTAAAAGGATGAACAATCCCATTAGAAGCTGCTCAGTGAGCAAGGACTAAAGAGGAACTTAAGAAACTGCAGGCAGGTGTGTATAAGGCCACTTTCTTTATAGAAAAAGAACCACATTGAAAAGCAGCATTTTTGGCCTTCTTCAGAAAGTATGAAAGAGTGACGTTAAGCCATTAGTAAAGGAACTAGTGGAATTTTTTGTTTGTTTGGATTTTTTTTTTGTTTTGTTTTACTAACCTCTATTCTATCTTCCAATATCAGCTCTGGAAAAATCCTTAGATGTTTTGTGTTTGGTTTTTTTTAACAATTTTGTTTTAAAATACAAGAGAAACTTTTTGAACTCACACAACCTTTTTCCTTCTGGAAAAAAAGCAAGTGTGTTGACCACACAGGAATGAAACAGAAGTCTTGTTGTGCTTCTCTACCTGTTGCTAGCTTTCTTTCATAAACATTCACAATCCACTAAAGTCCTCTTTGTACATCTAAGTGAGGAATACTGAGGTTTGTGTTAGAAAAAATTAGATTTGGATACTACTGAGAACAGAAGCAGCCTATCAGAGCTGCTGTCTATGGCAGCTGTCATCTTCATTTTTGTTACTGGAAAAGAAAAAAGAGACAGTTGCCTTTTGTGGAAATAAACATACAGTTGCCATTCGGAAACAAACAGGTATCGAAGTGATGAAACCAAGCTTTCTGGGGCATGTTCATGCTGTGTTGCACTACAGACACCCAGGCAAGTGCCAAGTAACTTGGCGCACCAGATGACACAGCAAGAGCTGTATAGAGGGTTCCTTAAAATCCTATGAGCACAGTGAAATGGTGTTGATGAGCTGAACTAGGTAGTTCTGGTTCAGCACCAGGCATACATGCCTACAGTTCTTCAAGGGAACTCTGCTCACTGGTGCATTGCATGAGGTAGTCACTGCCTAGAAAAGTGTTTGTGGGAGAAGCTGCGCTAGTATGATATACCAGGCCGTTTAACTGTTCCCACCAGTGTCGCACTGGGAGCTTCATCGCTGGTTTCAGTGGGAGTCAGTTTACACCAATACTTCTGGCTTTTAATCAACCCACTTTACAGACATAAACATTTAGGACCGAACACTCACAACATAAGCAAATAAAAATTTTAAAAGAAATAGAAGATAGAAAGGACAGCTCCAACTCAGCCACCCTGCAGGTAGCAACAACCAGGTAGGGCATTTGTTCGAACAAACAGTTGAAGTCATTCGGAAGAGGAGATTTCACGTTGGCTGTCAGTAAGGTAATCTCCTCTATACAGCAGGCACAGGGAATACCCTCCAAATTGATTTATCCACCATCAAGAAGAGAAAGTTCACAGCCTGTCCCTGGGCTGATTGCCAGGTAAGAGATACTGGGCAAGATGACGAGAAACTAGAAGTCAATATACATGGATGGATGCATGAGAAAGCCAAAGCAAGAGAGAAAGCCAGCTCAGGAACCCAGAAGAGACAGAGTCTGAGAAACTTCCTCTGATTCTTGAATGCCACAAAAAACATACAACAAAGATATAAGATGATGCTATATTTCTTAACACAATCTTCTAGAGGAGGAAACCTGATTTGCTGAATGACACAGTGGAAATAGAGTCTCTTCTGTCCTCTGCCTTTAAAAACCCAAATCAGTCTATTTTATAGCCCAAAGAGAATACAATTAGTAACAGTGCAGTAATCACTTCTGCACAAACACATGGATAAATCATACTATTCATTTGAACTACAGAAATTAAGAGTTTCTTACAACTGTCATAGAATCAATCTCTCCCTGCTTTGCAATCAATAACTTTGCTCTGGTTTGGTTTTTCTGAACTGGCAGGAGAGCATTACCTTGTGACAACATTCTTCCATTTACATCCCACCTCTTTAGGAACTGTAGAAACACTACATTGGCCAGATTTTACCAGTAAATAAATATTGATTTAAGATGAAAAAAGTAAAACCCCAAGAGCCATCATCATTTGAGCCATCTAACTTGAGCAGAAGCGTACTTCTTGGATTTTTTTTATTTTAATGAAGAACAGTATGATAGAGGAAAAAAAAAATCTTTTGTAGAGTTGAAGCATGCTTGCTGCTAAATAGCCTCTTTGTATAATTAGGATTTGCAAAGTAGCAAAACACAATCCAATTAAGTGAGTTAGGTTCATGTGATTAACATCAGACTGGCAGTATTGCTCTCATAGTTCATCAGTAGCTTTACTAATTAGGACATCGCTAAGCAGAGACATCTGACCTTGCCTCAGCCAGTTCAGATTATGGTTTACCCTTCTGAACCCTGCATCAGCCTCCCTGCTTTCTTCTTCTTTTCTTTCCGTACGGGTGGACACTTTCCTGTGATACTCTGTTCCTTTTGAAAGTCATCCTCCCAGTCATTAACCATCATGAAATAATTAGTGCCTCTCTGCTCACTGACTGAAGAACAAAAAAAATATAAAGAGATAAAAGAGCTTTTGACAGGGATATTTTTCTGCTCCTATTCGGAATTCACTACAATATTAAAATCAGTGAAGGCTGAGTAGGAAAGCTGCCAGGAAACAATTTTAAGTTTCAAGTAGCAAAAAATGGAAATTATCTTTGCTCACCAAATAGTAACCACAAGTGGAAAGGGTGGCCAGTGGAAGTGGTGTCACAAATACTGCTCAACAGCAGCTCCGTAATCGACAGAGAGGTTACTGCAGGGGAAACAGTACCTGTGATTCCAGCCTTGGCAGCATCCCTGACCCATGACAAAAGGACCAACCATCGTCACTGATTGCTTTGCTTCATTTTCTCCTGCAGGCAGCTTCCCCTCCTGTGCTGCTGTGGGTGCGACTGCAGCACTTGTTATCAAGGGCCAATTATTTCTGCTAAGTAGGAAAACAGAAGGAAGATTTTCTAGATACTGTCTTATACATTACAGCTTTGTGATTAGTGCCCTTAAAGTGACAGCCAACAGAATAAGAGTTTGGAAACTACCCTCAACTTTGTGATTGTGATGAAGCAGTAACTGATGAACATAATATAGAAGCTCTAAGTATCAAGAGAAAATATTATAAATTTAAATTTTCTCTAAAGCAATTCAGCACATCACACGGTAGGTATCAAATGGAATTGCTTCATAATATATAGAACTTATGGAGCTCAAAGAACTCCTATTTGAATCAATTTTTCCATTTGACATCAGAATTCTTCTCTATACGCTTCTTAGCAATGACTGCTATGCTACAGAAATAAAAATACTGAAAAAAATTAACTGTAGATCTTTGAGGATAAACCCTAACAGCCCAATGCCAGTTACAACAAAAAAGTAATATGATATTAAAAATATTGTAATAAATGTGTTACGGACAGGAAGACAAACAATGAATTAAGCAAATTAGTAGAAAAATAAAACCTCTAAATACAAAAGAAAACTAATTATGGGATTAGAAAGGATTAAGTGACAGAGCCTATGATGACAGGGAACTTTACTCAATAGTCCTTGAGAACCTTTTCTGTCCTGCGTTTCCAATCTTTCCAGGAATGGAAATAATTTTCCAGAGAAAGTACAAGCTGAGTACCATGCTCGCCACTCCATTCCTTCCTCTGATTTACCCTGCTCTGTTTCCTCTACTCCTTGGCCTATGTCAGTTTAGCCATTAGAAATGCAAGTGCCAAGGATGCTAAACCTTGGATGGACCTTGCAGCTTAGCTCCTAACTTGCTGCCAGTGACCTAATTTTCAGTTGTTTCCTAGACCAAGGCATATTTTCAGATACTACGGCAGCGTCTCAGAATATTGCTGCGGCAGAGAAGCTTGTCAGAAAGCCTCTGTGTAGGTCTCTACAGGAAAAATAGACTTTAAAAAGAAAAATAAATCCATTCCCTCTGCTTTCCAGTAATATCAAAGCACCACCATGAAGGCTAATTTCAATTCTAGTTAACATCTGGATGCAGAATTCAAGTGCAATGAGTTGTACTTCGTTCACATTTCAGCGATAAAGAAACTGCTTAAGCTAAAATGCTTCAGTTGCAGTCTATAAATTTCTCCAATAAATAAGCCCAAACAAATCACTCTGCTTTTCAGACACTTGACTATGCATTTTGAAAATATTCAATAGTTTAATTTCCAGTGGGGGAAATGTTTTCTTAAACATCATTTAACCTTATATCTGTATGATTTATAATGGATTGTATTTGGGATAATTAAACCTAGACAGACAATTTCGTTTTAAATTGTGGAGTTACAGTTAGGAGATAAGCCACTCAGAGTTTTTCAACTGGTATTTCTAGGATACTGATCCCAAGTCTATTGACCCAAGCCATTTGCAAGAGGCTTCAGGTCAGGCTTACAGTGTTAGGATATCGGTAACTTCACCAGAGACAACTGAGGAAAGAAGGGATTTGAAGGCTGCCAGGGATCTGTCTTTGGCTGAGGTAACTGCATACACAAATGCAGGCCAGCCACTGATCAGGTGGGCCTTCATAAAAGAGAAGGTGGAAACCATCAGTAGAAAAAAAGGGACTCACTTTTTGAGCTACCTTTCAATAGACATCCTTACAACAAGCTGAATGAAAGCAGCATGAAAGACTGCCTGCTTGGGTCTGAAAAATGGGTCTAAGTCAACTAGACATAATGCAACCAATTCTTAGACCATTCAAGACAAATCACCCCTTAATTGGGATCCAGACAAATCAATCCTTCCCATAGTGTCTCCATGGTCTTCCTCTGTTTCTGCTCTTCTGAGCACAGTAGCAACTCCTAGCCTTCTGCTTCTTTCCTCTGTGTTCACATTATCTGTGATTTTCTGCTCTAGATGACCTTGTTGCAACTTCTCCTCCCTTCTGTAAAGAGCAGGATTTTGAAAGCTCAGTGGAAACAGTATAGTCCCTCTCTCCCCGACTGTCCCACTGCCATCTGTGACAATTGCCACAACTATCCACCACACACCACCTTCTTTCCCCTCTCACCAGGTCCACAGCAAGCTCTGGCAGACCAAGAGTGATGGGTGGCCTGGTACCCAGCACAGCCTGGGAACATTGGTGAGAATTACTGTTTCCAAGAACAGGTGTATGAAACCCAGCATTGATCCACCTGAGATGGGAAGCTTAAAGCACTGAAGGAACAATACGTGAAGTCCAGTCTCTACTACAGTAAAAAGACAAGATTGAAAAATTGAAGCTTCACTGTCAATCAGGTTACAATGCAGTTTACCCAGCCCTCAACACAGGGCTTTCTTACGCCTCTCCTTGTTCCCCACCATATCTCTCAAACCAGACTTCCCAGAGGCACTTTCTGCTCAGCTCCATATTGCTGCTCCACATGCACAACAGCCTTCTGCTGACCCTCTCATCCTCACACCGGCCACCACAGCCCGACAAGCCTGACAGCTTTCTAGGTCTCTCCGCAGAAGCTACAGTTTGACTCCTTCCTTTGACAAGAATTGTAAAATACCCGTTTGCAACAAATCTCCCAGAAATCTGCTTGAAGACAGCTCCAGAAAGAGAGGGCATGGCCAGGGAAAAAAACACCCAAACAAACAAACAAAAAAAACCTGATAGTAACCCTAACCACGTACAATTTCCTACCGTGGGTGACACTGCTAAATGAGGATTTGCAACTGAAAAGGCACTGTTCAGTTAATTTTCATGAAATACAGTCCCTAGTGCAGACACCACTGAACTTTCACCTGAATATTAACTTCAGGGAGAAATATTCCTTTGACACCACATCTTGAGACAATCAAGAAAGTCTCATGTTTTCTTCTTACATTTCCACTTGAAATTTTCTGCTCACAAATGCAACTCCTGTCTATAGATCTTGTGGGAAATGAATGAATGTGCCTTTATTGCGTTGTCAGAAAACAGCCATTTAAAAGTGTGCTAGAAGTGGTTTATATGGATGACAAGAAATAATTTATTGTATTCCTCAAATTCAGAGGTCCTAGCCAAAAATCTTACCTTTATGAATATCAACTCACTGAAAATTACGTAAGAGAAAATGATGGCCTAGAATAATTCTTTACCCTAATTCTATGTAGTGACACTGCATTACTTTGTACATTCTACTGCATGTAAATTTATGCTACTTGACACTATGTGCACATGAAACACTTAAGAATTATCTTAAGGCATTTTCTGTGTTATTATGGAATACACATTCCATTGTAATTGATGGTACATAAACCAATAGATATAGGGTAAGGCATTAAGAATTTTGGATGGACATTTGTTTTAATATTTTCCCAATGAAAATGATATATCAACAGATCAATTTTATAACAAGCATTTAGTAGGAAAAATCTTCAACATTTTGCAAGTTAAAAGTACTCTTCCTTAGAGAAATCAATTCTATACAGTGTTTAGTATGAGCTACAACAACCAGTGTGTATGATTCTGCATTAGTTCACATCACACAAACTTCACATCCTTCTCTTTTTGGTCCAAATGGGCTTTTTTATAGAGCTTGATATTTCAAAAAGCCTAAAATATTAGCAGCAAAAAGGAGCTGAAAATGTCAAGTCTTCTCCTGCCTTCCCTCTCCCTTTCTTTGATCATTTTTACACACAATTCTAATGAAGTCTCAAAAAAGTCAAGACTTACCTAAAATATTTTTTGTAATGAAGCCCAGGACAGAGCACATTCATGTTTTCAGCTTTGTGACAAGTATTTCACACAGCATTCATAATTAGTTTAACATGTTAACCTGATCTTTCTGAAAGAAACTACAGGATGCTTTTTTCTTTTTCATTCCGCAACAGCAAATAATAATTATTAGGGACATTAGATAAGATGATCATAGTGATCCCTTTTGACCCTAAATTATGTCCCAGCTATGAATAAAACATTCCTATCTTTGATTATGTTTTAAAAGAACAACATTTTAATATGAGTTAGAACAGTCTGCTTAAGAATTTCAACTGAAAAGCAAAAATAGTCTCCTCCCTCTACCTATCCAATACATTCTTGAATCCTTCATAAGAAAAATAAGAAATTCAGGGGAGCACCTTATCAGCACTATACAAGTCTTTCCTCACAAGCTCTCCATCGTGCCAAGATCATCCTTTTTCTTCTGGAGCTTTGGCCCTTGTAAAAAGCAGCAAAGGCATTCAAAGTGTGTGTGTGCAATGGGGGATGGGAGGGATCGGTTCTTAGTTACACTCTCATTTTTCCAAAGTGAGATAACTAGCTTTACCGAATGGAAATGACATGTCCCCTGATCACAGTATTTCTTTAAAAAGAAAAATAAAATATTTTTAATTTGAAACGTATGCATTAAAGCTGGTTTAGTAGATGTTCTTCCTGTTCTCTGCTCCTCCAAAGAAGGGCTCAGTCACAGTATATAGAAAATCTAACATGCACTTACACTACACATTAACAAAAATAAAGTCCCAGATTACAAAGACGACCAAGGAACCTGAAACAGGACTTAAGAACTGGAACAACAAAACTGCAAATTGTTGCAATCACAAGTCATCTGGCAGCTATCTGTGAGAGGGTAAAGTTCCACCACTGCTTTGAATTCACCTCCTCTGCACATTGCCCTAACGTCCACACCTCAGCACACTCTCCCTGTCAGTGCCAAACTCCCTTGGAGTGGGGGAATCTGACGTTGCGTTTGTACAACACCTAGAGAAACGCCTTCCTCACCTTTATTAGAGGCTCTGCTGTGCAAATAAAAGTGAGACACAGACGTATCTCCCACGATATGTTTTTATATCTATAAAATTCATTCAAGTTAAGCTCCCCGTATTTAAGTAAACATAGTATAAAGTGCATCCTACGCTTGATTCTTCTGTTTGTAGAATAATGTAACATAGGAGAGTGTAATGTAATGGATTAGTGAACCGAATCTCTGAAATGTGCCAGAGGTAGATCACATCTGTTATTAATAGTAGCAATCTGTTTTTATAATGCCTTTCATAAAGAAGAAACCTAAATGCTAGTTAGTTTTAAACCAATAACAACAACTATGTCAAATATGTTGGACTTGCTCTGTGCATGGTTGAAATGTAAGAATGCACAGGCACTAGCAGTGCAAAACGACCTCATACCTCACCCAACTGGGAGATTGTACACAGTACTGTCCAAGGAGTAGGAACAAATAATTCCTTCGCCTCTGAATAATTTTTCTGCAACAGCAGGGTTAGCTTTAATCAAGGAGGTTTTGCTTACAATGCACTTGAAAAGGCATGAACAGCTAATGCAGTGACCCAAACTAAATGCCAGCTCCATCATCACGAGTTGATGTTAGCCCTCTTCTATCAGCATCAAAGTTTTTTGTAATAAGTAGGTTTGCTCTCCATACAAAATGAAGCTCTCTGTACAAAAGATTCAGGATGCACCCAAGTGGAAGAACAGTGAAGATACCTCATCCTCCTGAATACATTTAGATGAACGATTAATTCCAGAAAATGTGCATGCTAGATTCCTGTCCTGTGTCTGCAAGCAAGAACAAAACCTCAAAGCAGCTCAACAGGAAAGGAAAAATATTAGCTCTACAGCTAGGAGTTTTATTACAGACACAACCTGGTACTAAGGGTACCCAGTGACTCCATGAGGATGTGCCAGTCAATATGAGGGGGTGGGGCGGAGGTTCACTCTTGCTTGCTCTCATCATTCGACTGAAACTACGGCTGGAACAGTTTCCCCAAGTCAAATACTCAGAAGGCTCCTTCTAATTTCCCAACCTGATCACGATAAGACCTTCTGCCAAGAGGTAAGGTTTAGTCCATCTCCAGCATAGCAGATCTCCCCCATCTTTAGTAATGGCCTCAACTGTTAGCCCCTACTGCCAGGGTGAGGCAGCACTCCCACTGCTCCCTTGACTGCGTACTAAAATAGCCAAGGCTATCACGTTTAGGTAGGCGCTGACGTGTTTAATCTGCCTAACAGATCAAACTGAACAGATCAAATATCTTCAAGGAGACAGGTCTTAGACACAAGCTGCCAAAAAGCAATAGGAATAAAGTTCTTTCAGGTATACGCACAGACAGATTGTGGCCAGCTGGGAAATCGTAATGTGGTCATAAACCCTGTGACCTACAGGGATCTAGCCCAGACAGGCATAGGTTGGAGCTGCACACAGGTTTCTCAGGCTCACAGTTCTGGATGTATCCGACCTGTAGTTAAGACCACCTTAACCAACACCCTCTCCACACCCCACCTTTATGAATATGTGCCCATGACACTACAAGTGTTCATACTTATTTTTTCATACCATTTCAGATTCCTGATTTACCTCTTTAGCACCCAGAGTGGGGAGCTTATCCAAACCAGAAGAAAAGTAATGCAGAGAAAAGTTCAAAAGCAGGCTTGTGCACTATGGGATTAGCTGGGGGAACTCAAGACAACGTGAATTACCATTCTGAAATTTTCCTTAATTCCACTGATGACCAGAGCATCTTCAGCTAACACATCAGCATAATCCTAGCCTTGGCAAAGACTGAGCTCAACCACTTGAAAAATACCATAGGTTTTCTGAGTGCATTTATCACTTATGTTAAATCATCAGGGATACAATACTAATCCCCAGAAAATAATAAACTGAGCTGTCCTGTCAAATTTTTATTTAGGTGGCCAGCAGTACTGTGCCATAAGATGTTAACGGGATTTGAAAGTGTCCTCTCAGCAGACTGCCATAAACATTTTGCTTCATTTGAGAAAGCTGACTAGTACAGTTTACACTAGGTAAGTCACACCAGCCCATTCAAGGACACTTCTTCTGTGGACTGGATGCCAGAGAAGCATATAGGCTCTGGAGCTTTGCCAAGCAGAATGCTATAAAAAAACACCCAAATAACCCACAACCCACTACTTTACCTTCTTCTTTCCAGTGTTGATTTAGTACATTCAATGATTCTTTTGATCAGTGACCCAAAATGCACACTAAAAACCAAGTGGTGGCTAAAAAGTACGGTAAAGGGACAGAGGCCTTGGAAGTATTAGACAAATATCTTTCCACAGAAATGAAAGGATGTGATCTGAAGAGAAACGCTACAGTCAGCACAACACATCTGTCTATTTGCTAAGTCTCAAAGAACAGCATCAGCACTCCAGCCCAAAAAAGTAAAATGAAAACACCATCAACCAGTTCAAATCGGAGGGGGCGGGAGGGGGGAGAAGGGGAGATACAATGTCTTTCATAAATAACAGGAAAGATTAATAGCCATCTGCAGCATTCCAAGCTCTCTAGCTTCTAAGAGCAAGCAACAGAAAGAAAAATATTTTGCTGTTTAATTTCTGGGTAACTTAAAAAACAGAGACACTGGAATTGCTTTTTCCTAATTAACAACAAGAAAAAGAGAGGTCCTTGTAAGGCAACATTAGCGTCTTGATATATATGACAAGACATACTTGTTCCCAGAAATTAGGAAACCTGAAAATTATTACGAGAATAGGAGAGAGAGGCTGTCATGCACTGAAGCTTCTTTGCAAAAGTTTTGACAACAACAACCACCACCATTTTTTTCGTAGCTAATTTTCACAGCTTGACACTGAGCAAGCTCACTCTCCAAGCACGTTCAATGCAAAAGTGGGATTTTCCTTGGAGAAAGGTTGGGCTGTGTCCCTCAGCAGTCAGCACTGTCCTCTGGAGCCTTTGCACAACACAATAGTCACATCCCTGAACCACTTTGGGTCGGCTTCTACGGTAGGATCCACATGACGTGGGAGTAACGGCAAACAATCAGCCAAGCACGAGCTGGTTAGCAGGGTGCCAATGTGCCAGAACAGCCAATATCCTCTTAAGCATGTGAATTTAGGAATACTCAGATTACAGAGGAACGATGTTATATTTGCACTAGGAACCGGAACAATTGCTACTGAGTTGGTATGTGTTATGGTAACATCAACATGCAGAACCAGTTTACAGGCTAAAGAGGATAATAATTTTATTATCTCATAATAAAAGCAAACCTGACCTTTCTTTCTCTATTGATATTAAAAGTTTCAGATTTTACCACTTTATTTGAACTTAACTTTGTTACTCTGAGTGAAGTAGCAGTTTTGTTTAGAAAAAGAATCTGATTTGTAAGACAGAAAACAACTTGGCTTTGTTCAAAAAATGCAGTTTCAACAGTGACACTGGAACACTACATACAATAGAGTAGAAGTCCCAGCTTTGGTACCCACTATCCTTTCATAGCATTTTCTATCACGCTCCATTGGTACAGGGTCCACTTGAATAGGAAGGCAGCACTGAGCAGGACAGGGAGTGAGCAAAAGGACCCATATCAAAAGCCTTGACTTCTGCCCTATCCAGGCCACTGACCTTACATGATGCTGCATGCACAAGCATTTAACTTTTTAATGTCTTGTGAAGGAATTGACTACCATTAATGGGTTTCTAAACATCTCTCTCCTCGTGTATTTTATTCAGCGTGGAGTCACTGACGGACTGGTTGGGGGCTTGGTTTTGTTTCTGGCATGTAAAAACATCATGAAGAATGGAACATGTCAGAGATGACAGGAGCAACAGCCACTTAAATTGATTTTTTTTTTTAAGTTCCACATCACTTATATCCTACAGTTTAGTCCTAGACTTAAACACCCATTAAGACTTTTCTACATTCTATTTTATTTATTTAGAAGAGGATAAAGAAGTACTGAAGCTTCCAGCAAGCTCATAATTTTGAGCACCTCTACAACCATACCTTTTAAAGTAACTTTCCCCCTTGAAGTTTGCTCTTTAAAGTCAAGAAAGACCACATAGTCTATTAGAATATAAAGTGGGGAATAAACTGAATAGAGTAACTGCCAGCTAGAGTATTCCAGGAATTAAATAAGATGAAAATGTTTCTTTCTGAATTCCTTTCAAGTTAATTCCATGCAGTATAAAGAATTCAAAATAGAATGCATTTGTTGAACGCTCTGCTAGTTGTCATCTAAGAAGTTTGTAAATCTTTAGAAATTTACCAGTTAAAAGGAACGTGTAGGTTATATTTGATGCTGGCAGAGTTCCATGTACTATTAACCAGGCAATCCATAACACTTGGGGGGGCGGGGGGGGACGACCAACCACACAACACACACCCCAGAAAACAAACCACAAAAAACTAGAATAAATCATGCCCAGGTTTGCATTGTTTGAAAGAAGATTTAACTAGGGGTTTTATGCACAAGTATAATCTGATCTGTTTTTCCTAGTGTAATGTAATATTTGTATAAAATGCAATCTAAATAACAGTTACTATACAATAGCTACTAAATCTCTTCCCCTATATTTCAGCCTTTACATAGGAACCAGTGTCCTCTAAGCCTTTTACTGGAAGATATACATTTTAGTAGACAACACTTATGGAAAAATTTTAGACTAGTCAGTTTGATTGCTCTCAGTGCAATCGGCAATAATCAATATTCTGCTCCTCCAGGTCACCACCAGCGCGTATCTGCCAGGCAGATCCTACATGATGAGTGCCCAGTCTTTGTAAAACTGGTGGGGCTTGCACTGCTCCCAAGATAACCTCCAGAAAGCAGTCGCATCACGTCACATGGCTGACAGCACCCACCACACGAAATACTAATGAAGACGACACCCAGATTCATCGCTGGATAGCAGAAGCCTCTAAATGTGTTTCTAGCATGCTGCAAAAATGCTGTGTGTAGAAGTCTGATACAGTGCCGAATGCCAGAGCCATCTGTTTCAGATGCTGCTGTCAAGCTGATAGGAAGGTGCTGTCGTCAAGCTATGCTGGGTAGCATCCAAACCCTTAGAAACAGGGGTTGGTTAGCTTCACAACATCCCCATTCTTAGCATCCTTTTTTTTGGAAGGTGGGCAAGGGTTTAAGATCTGCAGCTCCAAAAATGCACCAAAAGATCAAAGAAGTGGTTTCAAAAACTTCTGTCATCAAAAGAGTTAAGCTACCCTTTGAAGATTTACCCTTACACAAGAACTGCAGGGTACGTTTATGGCAACATCCTTCTCCTTCAGCTTTCCTTCTCTTTCTAAAACATGCCCATGACTGTGAATCACCACATACTCTGTGAAGTCCTCAGTTACGCTAAAAACCATGTGAAGTACCAAGTGCGTTTGTACATATTGCAGGCAGAGCCTCCAGTTATTACACCACACCACACCACAGAGAACCTTGACCTGTGAAGCAGAAACAACTTGGCAGGAGGCAGAAGAGGAAGCACAGCAAACATTTCCTCCCACCACCCCCATTGCATATTAAGACTGCATCTGTTCCTGTGATGTATGTGAAAATACAACATCTCCTCCCAAACTGATTTTGCCTTATGATTTTACTATATCTGGTCTGAGAACAGAAGTTTATTATATTCTGTAATAAATATATTGTGCAATAAACAAGCATTGTCTTCCAGATGATAAAAATATTTCAAACATTTGTGGGGGGACAGGGGGAATTGTAGGAAAAGTTAGCTAAGCTTTAAGGGAAGACATTTAAAAGGAAAGTGACTGCATACCACTAACCATGGCTGTTAGTTTTAATAATCATTTGCCACCTCATTTACATAGGGGTGGGGTGGGGGTCTGTGCACATGTGTGCATTCATAATTCTTCATTAAAAAGTGACAGTGTTAATAGCCTAGAAAAACTTTATGTTATTTTTTAGGGCATGGCTTTTTCCATCATTAACTCTGAATGTCAGTGGGGCAAGCTTCCAATATTGTCCCCCTTCAAAATACTGTAATTACAACAGATCTCAAACGTTTCTGAAGGCAAGTGGATGATCCAAACCCATCTCAGCTTTTACTCTTCTGCTGTAGAATAACAGTTTGGGGAACGTACAGCACTTTCTTATGGGCTCCCAGCAATAAAAAAAAGATGAAAATAAGTGACCATTATTTGCTATGGAAAAGCTGTGTTTCTTGAAAGCGATACAAAGGTCTGAGAGCTGGAAGTGCATTACAGGAGTCGGTGGAGCTCTCAAGGTCACATTTGGCCCTGTGCCTCAGAAGACTACCCAAGAAATGCTGAGAGGATTGCCTTAGAAGTATATAATTAAGTGATAACATCATTGCCCCTGTGTTCTGCAAAGCGGTAGTCCAACTCACTTGTGATAAACTACTTGTTCTCCATCCTCATAACTCAGCCACTGAAAATTCAATTATTCTATCATAAAACAAATGGTCAATGATATTATTGGTGTTATAATTCCTAGACAAAAAAAAAAAAGCTAAACTTGCTAAGTGAAACCAACTAATTACCCTTCAACTCATGTTAAAAGGGTAGCAGGTAAGCAGATAAGTCATTTCAGTCAAGTACCTTAGAAACAGATGGCAGCCCTAGTGATATATACCTTGATACAGTCTTGTGTAAGTTACAGAAAATAATAATAATCATCACTTTTCAAAGCTTTCTTTATCTTTCTTACAAGGGAAACTGGGCCACTCGGAAGGCAATACTCCCACACCAGCTCTTCTGCATCCCTAGGAGCATCTCATTTAACTGGGCCTGAGCTTAACCACAGAGCTGGTGCTTGACACTGTGGCTGTATTGCCTCAACTTTGCCCTTCTAAATAAAATACAGCACATCCTGACACACCTTAGAGCAGGGTCACAACAACAAGATTTTAATTGGAACAGAGGGAAAAGGCAAATCTCCTTCAAGACAGCACCATCTGATCTTTGTCCCCATATTGTCTTCCTAAGCTTCTCCTTTCGTAAGGAGGACACGCAGGCTTCCCATACATATATGGAGGATGTAATTTCTTTGAGTTTTAAATATTTACCTGCAGTTTGGTGATACTGAAATTCTCAATGTATAAAATACAGAATGATGCACAAATTAGTAACACTGATGGTACCACCACCTCGGCAGTCTTGTCTCAGTATCCCAAGCTGCGTGATGCGCATAAATTCTGTGTGTCCCAAGAGAATTTCATTTGAGTTATCTCCTACGAGAGCTAGGAAAAAGGATGGTAATCCAGTGTTGCAGCGTTGTCCAGCTGCCAATAAAGAATTAAATCCTTTTGAGTTTCATCCTCAGCCCCTAGCTGTGAGATTGAGTTACTTGGGGAGTAAGAGGTGAAGCAGAGCACAGAGAAAATCCCAGTCCCACCACGAACGCCACACTGGATTTTATTGCTAAAGCTTTTATAGTCTCATCGTGCTACTTGCGAGTGCCTTAGCTTGCTTTCTGTATCAGTATCAAGAAAAAGCACCCCCAGAGTCCTAGAAGAGCCAGCCTCATCTTCTTGAGTTCAACATGTGAAACTACACATGTCTTGTCACACATCCAAAATGATACACAGATACTGAGTTTTCTCTCATAACTCCAAAATTGCTCTGATCAATGGCAACGGGAAGTTGGGGTATGAAATTTTCCTTACATGAGCCAATATAGTTTGTAGCCTAAAAAATCCCACAAGATCCAGTAGATTTCCCCAAGAATTATGTGAGGACAATACTCAGCACCATAAAAAAAACCCGCACAACAGCATCCACTGAACTGTCTATGGTTTGCCTTCCCCAGCAGCAACATGGGAAATTAAAAAAATGCAGCTGAGAAAAAGGTACATAAATGCCCACCACAGGTACTTCTTTTTCAAGAAGCTGAGCATTACATACAGGCTTTTCAGCACAGCTCTGACCTCATCAGAACTGAGACAATCTCAGTGAAATCTAAGTAAATATTTAGCATGATTCTTGTTAAGTTCTAAACATTTAAAACAAAGTTCTACATTTGGAGTTTTGATGGGTGGCAATATTCCTCAAAGTAAAATTTGATATCTTCGCAAGAGTGCCTAAGAAGCTAGGCACCAGAATCTGACACCAGAAAGTAGCTACTGACCCTTTATAGTGGCATTTATTCTAAAATTTCTTTAAGTGGATAATTATTTGGGTGACAAAATCCTACCAAGATGAGACAACATAGCTTTCAAAGACATTTTCTCCTGCTGGCTGGACATTTTGCATCTGTTGCAAAGTTTGAATGCAAAGCAGTAACACAGAGGAAAAAAAAACACGCCATGCCTCAGTACATAACATCACACCAACTCTGTGGAACAAGATAAACACCACACGTTACATTCTTGTTGCAGGCAAAGATCTAAAAATAGCTAATGCCTCCATGTGTTTTACAAACCAAGAAATATTTATATGAAAGTATGGGCTGTGAAAGAAGATTAAATAAGAGCACATTAGAATAAGAGTGTTTGGGCAAATTTTTATCTCATTGATAGCTGGAAACAGAACAAGAATTGCCATATGCACTTCATGAACCTATGTGGAAAAGCATACCAAGCTCCTAAGCTCAGTCCTTGATTGGATATTTAAAAAAAAAGATAAATTGTTATGATTGATAAAGGACACAGCACACCCATTTCTAACATTTCAGCCCTCACTTAGTCTGTGAAGCTTTTTTTGCCACAACACAAGTTTTATCACCAGAGATTTGTGTGTGGACAACTCACAAGTTCAGAGCAAGCCAGCAGGACCATTTTATTATTTTTTTTAATCAGCAATATCATTGCCTGAAAAGCCACACGCCCTCAGCTAGCAGGTGACTATCACCAAATGCCCACTGCAGCCACAGCTGCTTGTCCGTACCACGTAGGGGATGAACTGCAGTAAGCTCTGCACTCCTGTTTGCCTTTCTCTAGAGCAACTGGAGTCACTGGCTGGGACTGGAGCGTGCCACGACTCCTTGCCTGTCCACTGGCCCATGTTTCATTCCCAAGGACGCCACGGCACAGGGAAGGGGACACAGTCAAGGCATACATCAGATGTAGGTGTTTGGAAACAATATTCTGGCCTCACGCTTTAGCCAGAGGCTGTATTTTTTGTGTTGAAGGCCAGCTGCACCCCAGGTTTAACTCCACAACACCCACACTTTCAGGGTATCACGATTTCAAACTCCACTGCGCAGGTTTTCTGAACTGGGGGTGAAGTGGGAGGTGAAGCACAGGGCTCCCTTCTGGATCTTAGCAAGAAAGCCCAGTAACAAATGGCTTAATAAAGTAGCTAGTTTGATAAGATTGAACAAAAAAGAGGAATATAGATAGCAAGTAAATCTTGTGACCCTTCAGACACTGGGAACCCTGCATTCATGTGGCATCAGACAGACCCTGGATGGATTTTTCCCACGGCACAGATGCTGTCCATGGAGCAAGGTTCTTCCTTTTTGATCGTTGGAGCTACTATATAATTTTCTTACAAGAAAACAACCCTTTTCATCATTTCTGCTGTCAAACAGAAAAGATGTTGGTTTGAGTACTCGTTGCTGTGCAGTTAGATAAAGGCAAAGCCAGGCAGGCGGCTCCGAGTGGGAGCTGCCCACAGGTTCCTCTGCTGCCACGAGCGGGCTGAGGTGACCCATGGCCGAGGGGTCCGCACAGCCCCGCACAGCCTGACGGCCAGGCTGGACCCGCGCTGTAATGCGGCACAGCACGGCCCTGCGCCTGCCCAGGGCAGCTGTATGTGGGTCACCGACTCCTGGACGCACGACGGCTCCCCGGTGAGGATCACTACTGCAGGTCAGCGTGACCAGCAGCCTCACGCCGCTGCTCTGCCTGCCTACCGCCTCCGCAGCTCCCACGCAGCGCCAAACCCTCAGGGTGACTTTAAAGCAAATAGGTAATGGAAGCATGAAATCATTTAGGTTGGAAAAGACCCTTAAGATCATGGAGTCCAACTGTAAACCTAACACTGTCAAGTCCACCAATGCTCCATCCGAAGAAAAAATACCACCTGTATTTTATCCTCCTACTTAAAGGAGAGAAAGAAAAGAAAACCAAGGGGGTCTCAGCATGGGAAGGGGATTAGAGGCAGGCAAGGCCAGCTCAAGCCCAGCTACAGGGAAGAAAGCGATGGGAACACTTCTGAAGACATCTCAGGGAAGGCTGCAAGACATGGACTTTGACAGGGACAGTCAGTGGCTTCCAAGAGGAAGCCTCTGAAGCTAGCCGAGCACAAGAGAAGGTCACACACCAAAACATCAGGAGCCAGCCCAGAGATTTTCCCTTTCATACTTGGGGGGAACCACCCACGCTCCGCTCCATACCATGGATACATCCTGTGAACTGGCCAACGTGCGCTTTCAAGTACACAGCAAGGGAGAGGAAGGAGATGCCAAGGGTGATGTCGACCCATCTGAGAGCACCAGGAGCTCTTAGAAACACGACAGGACTGCAACCACACAAGTCACAAGGAACAGTCAAGGAAAAAGACTGATTTCCGAGATGCCTATTTTACTTCACTTTGATGCCCTTTCTTATTTGAAAATGCCAATTCTCCCTGATTTCTGATGTTCATTTTCATTTCAAAAACATGAGATTACTAATATTAGATAAATCCAGAGCCACTAGGCATTATTTTAATTCTAACCTATTAGAAAGTCATTTCAATGAAAAGCATTTTACAAGCAAAAGGAAAAAAAAAAGGGGGGGGGGGGGAAATGAGTGACTATAATTTAAAAAGAGAGAGAAAAAACAAATATCTCTTTGCAAGGGTTTAGGTGCCTGCTGATAAGAGAGAATGAAGCATACAAGGAGCTGTGTGATATATCCTTTGCAAAAATTCTGGGCTGCAAAAGAACTGAGGAGTGAAAAAGGCCAAAACAAGCCTGTTTTTCCTTAGTATTCCCAATTCTTTTGTGCTAATCCAGCATTGAACAACATACTTGAGTATTCCATGACGTATTGCACCAAAGCATGGAAAGGAGGTCTCTGCTTTTTCTATCCAGAGAATACATCGGCTTCAACTGCTACAGCAATCAGCTGCAAGGTGATATGTAATCAGCATCAGCATCCTGATGTCACTATGTCCCCAGAGCACGTGTATTACCTGTTACTTGATAACAAAACTTGAGGCAGCACAATTTTGCAGTGCAGATCTGTATCTGCTGAGCAAGCCTAATAACCTCTACAGGACTTAAAGAGGAATGTACTCAGCACGACTGGGCACACAGCGTAAGATATAACATAAATAATATTATAGCAGATAAACCCAAAGTATTGCATAATGACTATTCATCATAGACAATATTAAAATACAGCGTTAAAAATCAGCATCGTTTGCTTCTTGACAAAAGTCTACAGGACACCTGTACCTTTGCAGGAAAACATTAATAGTAGCTGAAAACTGAATCCCATCCACATTTCTACTTGTGGGTGTAAGCTCTTCAGTAGAAAATGAGGATACAGCAGAGAAGAGCGAAATTCAAATCACCCAGTCACTTAGAAGTATGCTGGCTCCTCTGTCTTTCTTCCTTTGAAGCTTCCATCTGCAGGGGCATCAAAGGATGCAACCTTTTTTGTCATTGTCGTGGCAGATCTAACAAATTCTGTTCTTCCGAAAGGTTTTAACAGGCTCACAAGAGGTCACAACACTACGCGAAAGAGCTGGATGGGAGCAGAACAACATCAACCTATCTTGCTGCATCACCTGCAGGTAAGGCAGGATGGGCCTGTGGAGGGGAGACGGTGTTGGTAATTTAGCTCTGCAAAGACTAGGATGGTCTTAAGTGTGGTTGCAAGATGAAGGAGACTGTAGATATTTACAGACTCCTCAGGATACACAAGTTTGGTGGAGACTGAACCACAGGGCTTGAAACTGGATTTCTGCCACATCTAGTGGAGCTTCAGAGATATAGGGATGGTTTATTTCTCCGCTGAATCAGGGGCCGTTCGCCAGCTTTGGCTCCAGTTCACAGTGCTGCCACAGGGACTGGAATATTAATGATCAGGGAAAGGCCAGAATCTGAATTTTTTGTTCTTATCTTTTGGGGGGGGGGG